>ML809153.1:151145-163011 GCA_009831015.1 Picea engelmannii | reverse complement strand
AACATATAGTGATGAGAAAGGACGTTGTATACCTTGAGGTGATCAGATGAAGTGATAATATGGGTCTAAATATAGGTGATGAAGGGTATAACAATGGCAAAAAGTATGAGTAAAAGGGTACAATATGTGGTCTCAACAAAGGGCAAACTGGATGACATCGTTACAAGAGTATGACCTCGAAATTACCCCTGCAAAAATTGTCAGAGGTCAAGGCCTATGCAAACTAGTGGCCGATTCAGTTGAAGAACAACAAAGACAAATTGATGTCCCAACTATAAATCAGCATAATGAAAGTCAGATCTATTGTACACAAGTTGTTTCTAATTCTTGGTTTGATGATATTAAGTTTTATCTAACACACGGTTCTTCTCCTTGCCATCTCGATCCAAAAAATAGAAGAGAATTAAGACTAAAATCTGCACCTTTCCAGTTGGTAAATGGCATATTATTCCGTAAGAATTTTGATAATGTCCTCATGTGTTGTTTGGAAAGAGATGAAGCAGAGAATGTATTATCTGAACTGCATGCAAGTGAAGCTAGTGGGCACTTTAGTGTAGACACCACTTCTCACAAGGTATTAATAGCTAGGTACTATTGGCCCAGGTTGTTCAAAAATTCCCATGCATTATGTCGTAAATGCATAATTTGCCAAAAGGCTGTTGGATGAGTACAAAAGGAAGCATTCCCTTTGAAGCCTGTTTCAGTAGATTCACCTTTTCAGCAGTGGGGTCTTGACATCATAGGGCCAATTAACCCCACTTATTCACAGCAACATAAATACATCATTACAGTAACAGATTATTTTACTAGGTGGTCTGAGGCTGCACCACTGAAAGTGGTAAACCCTAATCAGGTGATATCTTTCCTTGACACAAATATCATTACTAGATTCGACATTCCTGAATGTTTGGTTTTCGATAATGCTTCTTACTTTTCATCCCTCGATATGAGTGATTTTGATTTGGATAAAGGGATCAAACTTAAGTATTTTGCCATCTATTACCCCCAAGTAAATGGCCTAGCAGAATCAACAAATAAAAATTTGATCAAGATCATCAAGAGGACAGTTTCTGAAAACCACAAGAACCAGCACAATGCACTTTTTAATGCACTCTGGGCCGATATGGTGACTCCAAAAACCTTTGTTGGTAATTCTCCTTTATTTATCATCTATGAAAGAGAATCAATTCTCCCTCCTCATGTTCTTCTTCCCTCTCTACAATTATCACAGAAAGTTCAGGAAGAGCATTGCCCTCCTCTTGAAAGTCAAATTAATGCCTTGTTAAAACTAGAGGAAGTAAGAGCACAAGCGAAAGAGAGACTAGATCAGCATCAGCATATTGTGAAAGGTTGGTTTGATTCAAACTCTACTTCGGATAGAAACTTTGAGGTAGGATATTTGGTTCTCAAGTGGGATAAACCTCACGAAGGGAAAGGGGAACACACCAAGTTTCAGAACCTATGGTTGGGACCTTTCATAATCGCTGAAAAAATAGGTCCCAGCTCTTTCTGTCTACAAAGTTTGTAGGGACAACCAGACACCTTCCCGATGAATGGACAAGCTCTCAAGAGGTATTTTTCCTGATAAATTCAAGATCCACCTTTGTACATAATTTTAATGTTTTGATTTATTTTTGTTTTCTAATTTTTGGTGCTTTTCATTTTGTTTGCTTTCACTGCTTTCTGGTTAAACCATGTATGTGTCACCTTTTAGTTCATGAAGGTAAACCAGAATGTCTCATTATGAAGCTACAGTCAAGGTCTATCAGAGCATCAATGCTATAATTTCCTGAAACGCAAACTAGCTAAAAATGTTTTCTGTTCAAAATAAGTTTCATGGTTTCACTTTATAAATATGAGCAGACACGACCATCATCAAAACTCTTTACGTTGTCTCTGCTTTTAAAGAAATCAACTCAAGTATGTCTTCCTGTCCTCAAAGAATTGGTTTCATCATAAAACTAATTTCATATCACAATGAAGGTTGTCAAACGAAAGAATTAAAGGCTGGAAAATGTCCACTGTTCCTAAGACTGAAATTTTCAGCATCAGCCCGCTCTTCTGAATGTCATTAAATTTATGTCATATTGTAAATAATTTCTCAAGAGTTGTGGGAAGTGTTTGTAAACACGCTAAGATATTGAACAGTTCTTTTGGAAGTGGGTAAATGCATGCATGATGCCAAGACAACTTTGTCGAGGTACTGAACAGGCCCGCTGGCAGCGAAGCGATGTCGGGTTCAAGAAAATTGTCAGTTGTAAATTTTGATATTAATTATCAACGCCCTTCATGTTGAATTGAAACTTCTTGGACAGGGTAGAGGTGTCAAAGTGGGTTAATTGACATCCCTGTCGAGGCTATAAAATCCTACTGGCAGAAGTCACCCTGTCAACAGTATCAGAGCCATTGGCTTAAAATATCGTTTCTCTCATAATTAAAATTTGTCACCAGATTTCATTTGAACAAGAAGATTTATGAAGCTAGACTATGTAATGTTTGTTGGAATTTGATTAAGATGCTTGGTGTCCTTCAGTTGTTCTCTGATGTGTAACTGTTATAAACAGTCCCAACATGAACTCGTCGATGATGCAGAGATAATTGCTTCTCCCAGTAAGTCGCCATTGTTGGCAACCCTACATGATTTTTTGTTTTTTCAAGTGACAAACGACAATTCTTGTAGCTGCCTACACCTGATCCTATAAATATTGCTATTTGAAGATGACTATTTGTTTGTAAAAGGGATGTTTTGATTATTACTGCTTATTTTTATCTTGCATTTTGGTGCTTCATTCATGACTGAAAGCATGAATGAAGCATTAAAACTTTAAATCATATTGAAATTTAATCTAAGTCTTGGTTCTAAAAGGGTCAATGTGTTTAAACCTCTTTTAATGAATGTTGTTTTTCTTTGAGCTTATCATATATCAATGAAACACTTATTTTGAGTTGTTCTTGGATTGAAAGTTATATCTTGGATGCTTTGTATACCAAGAATCGATTGGCAAATGGATTATAGGCTTGTTTCATTTAAAATTCTTGGTAAATTGACTTTGGTTTTAAATTTTCGATATGATTTTGGCTTGTAAAACACGTCTTCTCCTAACCTTTGCAAATCGACTTCACCCATTACATTTGATGAAAATTAAACACACCTGGAAAGTAGCCTGTACTTCGTTTCAGTTGTCAATTTGAATCGACAGATCCCTCATTACGAGCTAGGGTCTTCAATTACGCTCTGTGCTCAAAGCATTCATTACCTAAAATGCTCGATTTTTATGGCTTGAAACCCCTTATGCTCACATTATGGTATCATTAGGGTGACTGCTAGTTTTACTCCTTTGTTTTTGGCTCAGACTTTCCCTTGTTGTTGCTACCTCTTAAGCCCACATCAAGTTCTGGTCGCCTTTGTGACTGTCTATTCAAACCCTTATGGCCACAGTTGTCTGAATTGAGCCAAATGGCTCCCAAAATTTGTTGTTGTATGATTATGTGAGTGACGATCTAAATATTTTAGGTTGGGATGTGTTTATTAGGAAATTCTAGGGTTATAACTCGCAAGTGGCCAAATATTTCGCCCTCACATTTGATGGATGCAGAGCTAAGGTGGGTGATATCAAGTTGGAGATCACTGAAAAAATTCTGAGTGAAGTAACTGGCCTCCCCCTCACTAGTCAAAAATGGTTTAAAAACTCAAAGTTGGACGAGGTACCATGGATTTTGTTCGTCACCTCTCAAGAAATTCAATGTTGTGACAAAGGTATTCTGATTTCCTTACTCAAGGTTAGATGGCATGGTTTGTTGGCAGTTTTAAGACAATTTGTCACCTGTGAAGGTTGTTTTGGCTTGGTGTTCTTTTACCACATAAGACTGCTCATGCATTTTATCAGTTTCCAATTAAACATGTCATTTTACTTATTAAGAAGTTTGTATAAAATGGAAAAGAGGTATAAGAAACAGAGCTTTGATTCAAGCCTTTTTCACCATGGGTTGATTAAATTATTGGTAGTTCATCATTTGAAAATGCTAGGTGAAGATTGGGACAGTTTCATAGCCCGTAATGGTTTCATCACAGTAAACCCTCTAGAGACTCTTGTAATGGATAAGATGATGATAGAGAAGCCTCTTATTCCCTCCAATGACAGGCCATATTTCTTGTGAGAAAACACTTTTGAAAGGGCATTGCCCGATCAGCCTTTGTGTGAGCAATAGGATGCTATTTTTAGGCTTATTAAAACTCTTGAGCGTGAACAAATTGTTTTCCCTAATCCCATTGCAATAACCAACAACAAACATCTGCGCAAACAGTCAAAGAAAAATCAAGAGATAGGGTTTCATAATAAGAGGCATGGTCGACTCATTTCAAGGAGTTTGCGAAATAAATCCAAAACTCATGTGAGCTCGATCGATTCGATCGATATCCATGACAATTCTGACTCCGAGATCGAGAGGTTTCTGGCACAAAAAGATCTGAATTTCTCTAAACCAGATCAACCATTCGATTATGTGGATAATCTCCCACCATGTTTGAAAGACAACAAGGAATTTACAGGTATCAAAATCAGTCAAAGGCCGACAGTGGACAGTGGTAGTGTTTTAACACATAGTCAGGTGCTTTCTCAATCGATTTCCCCTGCTGTACATTGTGAAGTTTGTTTACATTGGATAGGTCAGTATTACACAGACATCCTCGTCCTTCAAGCAAAGATCAAGGCTCTTATGGCTCAAAATGACTCATTGACAAATGAAAACTGTGAGCTCGAGATCAATGCACAAAGACAAGGAAAAGGACAAGCAATATCATAATTAAAAGGACAACCAATATCATAATAAAAAACGCTGACAGTTTCAAGGCTATGATCAACTATGAGATATTGTAATTCGATTTTTTGTTATCAGTTGAATGCTAAGATTGTTTTTTATCTTAATTGTGCTTTTATTGTTATTTTTCTAATTAATCTAGATTGATTTGGATTTTTGATGCTAATAATAACACTGGCTACAGAGTCGTGAGATTCTATAGCCAAGTAAATTCTCATATAAAATTTGGAAAATGTTAGTTAAATAAATATCTAATTTGCTCATTTCATTTTTCTTTCAGGATAGGATGTATCTTGTGGTGATCTCATAAGATGGAGCATGCTGGACGTAGTTAATTAGCCATCTCTTTTGGCTTATTTTGTAAATCAAAAACAAAACTTTTATAATTTTGAAGATATAGTGTGATATTGAGTGGTTTTTAGACCCTCTATCTTTGTAACTTTTAGTTCTTTTTGAGATATGATCCAATCTTAGAATATAGGATGTTTAGCTTACATGAACTCTTTAAATACTCTATATTTTGTAATGGAAATCATCTTGGTTGAGAGTAAGAGATGGACTAGTGATGCTAGAACTTAATGAAACAACATTTATGCATTTTGGCTTTAGCCTTTTGTTTATAATGTTGTCATTTATGTTTTGTTAATCCCACTACATGTATAGGTATGATATATTTAGATTAAATTATTTGTGATGTGCAATATGTTATATTATAAATACCATCTATAATTTGCTTCTCAAAATATATATGATGTGATCATATCTCCAATTAAATTGATTGGATTTATCTTTGAGTTTTAATCAGATGATGAAATGCATAGATTACTTTTAGGTTTATCTTACTGTAATCATGTGCAATTATGAGATCACAAGTTTATGTTTTTGTTTCCTCTTCTATCATTGAAACCTAAGCTGCTAATATAGGTTTTAAATTTATTTAGAATAGTCACAAGGTTCCCTGCATATTTATCTCTTGGACAGGGCAGTTGGATGTTCTCCACTCATGCAAATGCTTGGATACACCTCACTAACTCACTAACAGGTTAGCTCCTTTGTATTTTTCTGTCATTTACTTATCACTGAAACTAGAATGTATGGTTCATCTTTTGACTATCCACATGTTTATGTTTCATTGTATTTTTTCCATATTAGTTTAGATTTGTAAAGGAAAAACAAAAAATATTTTTATGTTCTTTATTTATCTGCTTCCTAGAAGCAATCATTTTTCACATTGTTTTTCGTAAGTTTCGATTAAAACTTGCAGTTTGTAAATCATGTACATAAGTAATATTTGTATATCTTTTGCTTAAATATATCTACAACAGTTACATTATACATGTGTGTGTGTGTGTGTGTGTGTTTGTGTGTGTGTGTGTGTGTGTGTGTGTGTGTGTGTGTATAGTGTTTAGTAATTAGATAGTTATTTCTTTCTTTTATTTGTTTCTTTTAGGACTTTTAGATTGGCTAACGGAGACATTAAACCCGTTAGAACGAGTTACACCAAAAGGCTTTGGTTATTTAGACAACCCGGGACTGGATTCGTTCTTCCAGTTGATGGATGATCAATTTCACCCACCAACAAATGGCGCTAGAAGGAGGGCCTGAATACAATTGATGGCACGTGGAAGTCGCAAGACTCCTCCCCCACACACTCGCTCCCCTATAGTAACACGGAGTCATTATGACAACAACACTACTTTTGAAACAACAACTACCTTGAACGAAAATCCCCAGATCCTCGTTGAGCCAGTAACACCAAACCCTCAAGAGTTTGACATACAAGAAATTGTTCGTCGGTCACTTTTAAGGACACTCAGTGCTTTGGCTCATATCAGGAAACCTAGTAGGCCACTAAATCTACCCTTGGATTTCTCTGATATCAGAGAACAACTTGAAGGAAACTTGAAAACCTTTTCCCCCCAACCGACCAAATCCGACCCCTAAGGGTCTGAATTTTGAAAGCTTACAATACACTTTGCAAACTATCCTTGAAGCACGTGATAACTTAGTTCCCCCTGAGAATTCTGAAGATGTGGTTGAAGAAGAAGTAGTTGAAGAAGAAGACTCATCTCCCAATGTCTTCGGACATTTTTCCGACAGTATTTTTCAAGCCTCTTTTGAAACTGTCCATCCTTACAACACCAGAAGAAAAACATAGAGTAAACCCTCTTCCAAAACAAGTACTAATGTGCCTCCGAAATAATTGAAACAAAATGAAACAAAACATAATTTAGCAGCCCCAGTTTTAGAGTATGATTTGATTAAAGACCTAAAGAAACTCAGGGCTAATATTTATGTTTACGAACTTTTGAAATTCCCTCTTCTTCTGTAGAAAATGCTTCAGAACATCGCATAAAATAGTAAAAACCAACAATCTGAACAGCAAGAAAAATGCAGAAATCAATTCTAAAACAGCTCAAAATATCCCTGCTAAAACAACACCTGAACCCCCATATAAAAGGGCTCTCACTGAAAAAAATGTATCAAATTTAGATAAAGTAATTTCCTAGAAGCAATCATTTTTCACATTGATTTTCGTAAGTTTCTATTAAAACTTGCAGTTTGCAAATCATGTACATAAGTAATATTTGTATATCTTTTGCTTAAATATATCTACAACAGTTACATTTATCTTTTGCTTAAATATATCTACAACAGTTACATTATACACACACACACACACACACACATATATATAATATGTAACTGTTGTAGATATATTTAAGCAAAAGATATACAAATCTTACTTATGTACATGATTTGCAAACTGCAAGTTTTAATAGAAACTTACGAAAATATATACATATATATACATACACATATACACACACACACACACACACACACACACACACACACACACACACACACACACATATATATAGTGTTTAGTAATTAGATATTTATTTCTTTCTTTTAGGACTTTTAGATTGGCTAACGGAACCATTAATCTCGTCGAAATGCGTTACACCAAACGGCTTGGGTTATTTAGACAACCCCGGAATGGAATCGTTCTTCCAGTTGACGGACGATCAATTTTGCCCGCCAATAGTATGGCTAACATCTAACTAAGATATATTTAGAGTAGGTAAAGGTAAAGAATAACCTGGTAACATATGGGGCACTTATCACTCCTTTCCATCCACTCGAGGATACATGCAAGATGAAAATGGTGTTCACATTTTGTAAGTATCTTGGGATTCTCCTTATCGCATCCTGCCATAAGATATCAATTTCAAATATTAACTAATGACACGTTTAAATTTTACAGATGAATGATAAAAACTTGATCCACCCATAAAGGAGAGGACCTAATTTAAAAACAGCCAGAAAAACATGGAGCTTCCTGTCATAAATAGCAAAAGCCAAGACTAAATGCAACTTAATCATGACTACATGCAGGAATTAACTAGTCTATTTAAAGAACTGAACGGTTTATTTAGATGATCAAAACTGGAAGAATGTCAAATCCTACTAACGCGATTGGATTTTGAAGGTTTCATTCTTTAAGGCGGCCAAATTTCAAAACTCACAGTAGTCGGAAGGAGACACCCAAAAAAATCCAGCCATGTTAAGGGTTGATGTGGACCAGGCCAAGTGCCATCGCTGGGTGATTTTGACGGCTTAGATGCCCCTGGGTTGTGGGTTCTTAGACCACAAGCTATTCCTGCAGATCACGGACATGCTAGCAAACAAAAAAAAGATCAGAAATGGAAGAATCTGCTAAACATTGGAGGCAAAAAAAAAAGATGTCTGTAATGAAGTATTGAACCCAAAACAAGAATAAAATAAGATATATATCTTTTGCAGGTCATCCTTGATTTTCCTTATATCAAGAACAAAGGCATAGTGGTATCCATTAAACTTTCACCAACCCTTCAAATAGTTATGCCAAGCCAAGAAAGAAAGCAAAACCTCACTACACAAGCCAAAATAAATAAGATATTAATCCTACATAAAACTGGGCCACAGTCCAACCATCGATGAAAAAGGAAGGGATTTCCCTTCGTGATAAATCTCATGGACCCCTCACTCACTCCATAAATCCTTTATTCTGCAGCTTCTTCGCTTTATAAAACATGAATTGTTGTAATGTTTTAATGATTAATTGTTGCTTTTTCACTGTTTAGGGTCTCATGATTATGAACTGTAGCTATGTCAATTATTTCCTTGGGTCCTTGTTAACGTTTCTACACTCTTTCTTCTCATTGTCATTATGACTTCTATGACTTCTATAACCATCCTCCAGATCAAACAAAACTTTAATCCAAGACACAATTTCCAATTCCTCATCTACAAATGCAACATTTTTGTTGAAAATCCTAATTCATCCAACCTTCATAGCAGAAATAGGTCTCATTGAAATTCAAGTTTATGAAGGCCATAACATCCTTAGTATGGAACCTATGAAAAAGATCTACAAGTGATATTTAAATAATCTAGAGTAGATAAACTATTTAGCGTTATGTCCTCTTGGGAAGGAAGTAAATAAAAGGTCTGGAAATCTCACACGGTGAGATAACCCACATCTATAAAGATGGCCAACAATATGATTATGCCACATTAGTTTCTAACAGATTACATGAAAAGTTGCGGAGGCTTAAAACACAGCATTAGAGTCTATTTTAGGAATTCATACTTTGTTGCATTCATCTTACATTAGCATGGCAATATCATGTCAACGTTGGAGAATGGATGTATGCAGTTTCAACTGCCTTGGTGGTTCTTAGCTATCACCAAGTCAGAAAAAACATTTTTATCTTACCAACAGTTATCCACGAGGAAGATTGTATTGAAAATCTAAGGATAAGACCCCAGAAGAACTCCATCCTCAGTCACTAGGTTTCTTCCAGACACCTGCAACTGGTTCAAGAAAATCATTGTTATATTTATTTGTTTAACTACTAGGGAAATATTTCCATGTTACCAGAAAACCTATTTCGTTGGATACTGGAAAACTGGATTATTTGTTCACTAATTTGCAATCAACAACTCTCATGAAAGATGTAGTAGTCATTCACCTAGCCAATGAATTTGAATGGAAATTTAATGGATAGGATTGGAGCACTTCCTATTGCATCAGATATTAGGAGGGAGTATAGATTAGAATGTATCCTCTACAAACCTTTAAGACCAGACAGAAACTTGGGGAATCACCATGGAAATTTCTTATGTATGGAAAACATACGCACTAAATGACCTAGATCCAAACACACTCACAGGACTCCTATATAGCTAGCAAATTTGATCAAGGAAGATGGAGTTGACAAAGGTGAAGGTTCTCACCAGGCTTGTCAGCCACAGGACCTTTGCAAAGAATTTTGAACCAGAATTATTTTGGGCAAGAATCCCCATAAACTAACAGAGGTAGTGGTTGTAAAGAAACCATCTGACTCTGCATGTAAATATGAAATCAATCTTCACGTATGAATCAATCCTGGCAAAATAGATCATAGGCAACAAATATAGGATTTGTAATCATAGAAATTCATCCCCACCTCAAACAATAACAAGAAAAGGGTTTTCAGGTATAAGACAATGATGATGATGGACGAGGGTAAAGGTTAATCACCTAAGGCCATTGTTTAGAAAAAATGGCCCTAAGGCTTGAGACTAAGAAATAAAGAAATTATATTAATGTCCACAATATACCAACAGCACCAAGAAAAGATACACAAAATTAAGTAAGAACTATAGCTTATAGTTTCATGCTTTTCATCGATTTGGTCACATGTAATTAAGCTTTCCCAAAATGAAACCTTGATTATTATTCAAATACTAGTTCTTTGCTAAATACAATTTCAATTCCCAATTATCATATTTCCCCCTTCCCACCTATAAATAGGAATACAGAAAATTGGAATTTCTATGGACCACTCCCCCTCCAAATTCTTCCTTACTACCATCTTAATATGTCAGTGCAATATTTTCCATGGAATAGACAGTGGGACATATTTCTTCCTACACAAGTCCAATAAGGTTATTACCCTACTATGCAAAAATGCCTTCATATACCTCTTTGTTCTGGATTTCACATGGTACAAAAGGGATGCCTGCTTCATTACATAAAGTTTAAGAACTTTGTTATCAAAGGTTGACATATCCACAAACTATGCTGACTAGATGCATAGAATGAAAACGTCTTGTATTTTATTGCCATATTCACCTCTAAATCAAAGATAGGTTCTAAAATTTATTTTGGGACTCTAAAGTGGACTGGCAGTCACTAAGATCTCTTCTTAAACATAAAACTCTTCATCAAAAAGATTTGTTCCCCCTGTTACCGCTCAAACTCTCATCCATTGTGTAAAATTCCCAATCCAAAGGTGAAAATCTATGGGCAACTTGGAGGGACTATCCAATGTCACCACAACAACCCACTCCCACTCTTTAGGTTGGTTCTTCTCCAACTCAAGGGGGTCTTCACTAAGGTAGGATTGCTAAAGATTAGGCAATAAAGGGCTCAAGGTGAGATGAAGAGTGTCTTTAGCAAAACAAGTATTGCAAAATAGGTTTAAAAAAGAATGATGGGAGAATCAAGACTAGTCTCAATTCTATTGGGCAAGTGGAGTCAAGAATCGGTTACCAAGGGAAATAGCTATGGGATTGAAAGTGAACATAGCCCTAATAAAGGATCTACAAAACATTTATCTTTCTTCCCACAAATATAGAAAATTACTTGTAGGAATTATTGATGAGGAAAACCAACAATGCATGTATGAAGGTATGTATACAAATGGACAATATAAACATAGCAGCAAATTTGAATTAAGCCAAAGCATGTTACATTATATTACCATTCATAGACACAAAGATAAATAAGAGGGAATGAGCCACAATTAAAGTCTTCTTAACAAGGGACCTATCTTCCTAATTAGGAATAGATGTTACCCATATCATTTCAGCCATTCAAACATCCTTGATGCAAGTGACCTCAAACATTAGTATTCAGAAATATCAACCCCAAGAACATATACCAAAAAAGTAAAAAGCTTCCATTGCCTTCAATATCTTCAACAACAACTCAAAGGGGAGAGCTCCCCAAATC
>ML809153.1:112752-135503 GCA_009831015.1 Picea engelmannii | reverse complement strand
CCAATTCATGAATTGTCTATGGTTTGATTAATTTATGCTTGATTTCTAACCCTTGAGTATAGAAGTAGCATGCATGCATAGTTGTTGTTTGTCTTGAGTGCAGGTCATCTGTGGAAGGAGCAGCGCAAGCAAGTAATCAAAGCACAACGGAGGATCTACATCGAACACCGTTAATAAGGTAGGTGGTCCTTTTCCATGCATTTACTGAGAAAAAGGGGTTTAAATCTTGGGATATAGGTAAAAAAGTAGTTTCTATTCAGTCAAATCTGCATGCAAGTCTGACCCTAGTTTGCTAGTCCGTAGGGTGTTTTTCCCAACAACAGAATTGGCGACCGTACTGGGGAGAATACTCTTTAGGGTTCCTGGATTTATTTAAATTTTTGGGTATTTTAGAGACTAGGTTTTTTGTTTTTTCTTTCCCTGTCTTTTTATTTTATTTATGTAAGGTTTGAGCTAGCAGGGAGTCTGGTTTTCTATACTAACTTTCCCTAACTTTTGCTTGACTGTATTTTTTGGGACACACAGAGGTACACGCGGCCTGCAAAAGGCCTAAACGCGTGTACCTGTGCCCTATCCTCTAACAGCCCATGTGTGAACGCTAGCTGTAGAGATAGCAGTAGCGTGTAGGAGTTCAGAGAACCTTAGAGTCAGTCCTCCTCTTCCCTGTCAGAATCACACATTCTCAGGGGGGTTTTCTAGAATCCTGTCTGAAGTCTTTCTTGATTTCAATCCTATCTTAGATCGCTTTTTTTTACCTTATTGTTTTTCATGGCATTATTTATTTTTATGTTTAAAAAAAAAAGTATCCAAGCCTGCAAGGGATCCTGGTTATCAATACTAGAGGCCTCTTCCTAGTCTGGACTGCCTGTTTTCATATTTTTCCTTAGTATTTAGATATACACGTGGCCTGTACAAGGTCAGCCCACGTGTACACGCTCTCTGTCTTTGTTCAGCACGTGTTTGCATGCGTGCTATTTGAGTGACAGTTGTGTGCCTGTACAGGCTACTTTTTGTTTAGGGTGGGGCAGTCATCCCCTCCTTTGATAAGAAGTATTTCTCTCAAGTGTTTGAATATATGTTTGAACAGTCAGTAGCTTAGGATTCATCTTACCCTTAGCCTTCTTTTTCTCAGTTAATAGTTGTCAGAAAAATATAAAAAAAAATAATTTTTATGGTTTTTAGAGAAGCGTGAGAGTCATTGTTTTTTCAATTGCCATTGTGTGATTCTTCACTCTGATTCTTTGTGATCTTCTCTTTAAGACATAATTGTTTTTCTTGTTTTTTTGCTTGTCGGTATTTTCCCTTTTTTGCTTTACTAGCACTTAAATAAAAAAAAATCTCTTTTCATTTTCTTCTTTAGTTAAAGAATGTGTTTCTGCATCATTAGCTAGGGAAAAGTATTTTGTTTCGTAATTTTTTGCAGTGCACTTAGATGATACGTAGCTCATGGTCGAGTGAAATTCCTGTGAGTTTTCTATCCAAAATCTTAGAAAAAATTAAAAAAAGAAAAAAAGAAAAAAAAAATCTTTCTTTGTGAAAAGTTGTTGAAATTTTGCATTTCGTAAAAGTTTTTTGTTTCCAGCTTTTTCATTCATTTTTTTCTTTCGTCTTTACACATCATCAGTTTCACCCTCATACCCCTTGACGTAAGACAAATCCATAAAAGCAACGCTAATTTTAAAATCTACTAGACTTTTATGTTTGTAGGGTTCACAAACTAGTTCAGGACTAGGGCCTTAGATTAGGTTGGAGAGGAAACTCTCCAAGGCCATTCAAAACCAAACATTAGAGTCTGAGATAGGGAGTTTCTAAGTCCAGTTTCATGGAAGTTATCTGGGACCCCCCTCTAACACAGGGGATAAACATGAGGTCGCGTGCGAAAAGGTAGCGGAGATAACCCCTCCAAAGCCGGACCAATCGTAGTGGAGAACACATATAGAGGGCTTGTTTTGGGATTCCGTCGTTTGCATTTGCCATGGGGCTTCGTGGGTATCGAATCCATTCAAGGTCCTTAGTTGTCTTCCATACCATTTTCTCTCGATACCCTTGACAGGTTTTGGGCTTGATACCCTGCTCATTGTGGTCTACCCAACTTTCGACTGTACCCGCATGGTGACTGTTCGTGTGCTGGCAACCTAGTTGCCAATATTTTTAGGGACATACACAGGTGAATGCGGGGGTATACCACGGTACCTAGGACAGACATTGGGCCATGATTTTCAGAGTATACCCAGAGGGTGCTTCCGTGTTCGAGTTGCACTTGCACCGGTAAGTTGCTCTAGTATTGGTTGTTGTAACTGTTCTTCCAAATAGTTTAGTGATTGCTTGTCTTATCTCTTAGGGGCTTCTTTTTAGTGTGTGTTACTTTTGAACGTTTAGAATACCTTAGCATGTCTTGGATCTTCTCACATAGTGAAGGATCCCGAGCTCTACCAGTCACGAAGGCTTCTTGGCCTGTCGTCGTTTACACTGGAGCCACCCCCACCACCTTTAAGGTGGAAGCTAGACCAACAAGGGTCTTTTGAAGTGACCGGGTTACAAACCTTTGTGCCCAAACAACTCCCGGAGGAATCAACCATTTTGAACCTTGAAGCAGCCTCTCTTTTCTCAGTTGAAACCCCAACCACTAATATTTTGGCACCGTTTATTACACCAATCCAATTTCACGAATGCCAGACAGTGTCTCACATAGAAATGGAAACAAATGTTGTTACTCCTTCTGGGAATTCATCAATTCCCATCACAGTTGCCACCACAGGAGAGTCATCTCCTAACTTACCATCATTGGTCTGAGCCACCATGGTCTCGAATGCAACTACATCACACAGTGGACCGAACCCTTCTATGGTGGCGGCCACAACCCCCTTCACACCTAGTGCGACAGGCCCTCCATTTTCATATGGTATGCCTAGTTCGGGAACAAGTCCTATACTAACCTACTCCACTTTAAAGACTTTGGGTTTGGGGGCAGGGAGCTCTAGCGCTCCTCTGCAAGGTCACCTTGGGGGCACTCCTATCCCTTTTAACGCTTTTCCTTACGCAGGAGGTCATATCCCTCCTTCGTCCCCTTCACTTGGTGGTACACATCAGCAGTCCGTCGGGCAGCCTACACACACTAGTTTATTTGGAGCAGGGATTCAGGGACCCCCTTCGCACAGTATGTCGGTAGGTTCAACACCATTTTCTTGGAGTGGAATGTTTGGTAACAACACTTTCTCGTCAGCCGCTTTCTCGTTTGGGGGAAACCCCATTTTTGGACAATCTACTCCTACGCAGGGTACTATTCCTGCACAGGGGGCACACATAGCAGGACCTTGGAACTCAGGACAAGGATCAGTTCCCTCCTATGGAATGTCATTTTGGGGTAATTCTTTCCACAGTCAATGGAACCCTGGATAGACTACTATTCCTCTCCCCACAGGACTGGCATGGGGTAATCCTTCCCAAAGTCCCCCGAATACAATGCATGCCCAACACTCTATGTCCTTTATGGGAAATCAGTCGATGATGTCCCCACAGATGAAAAATCCTTACGCTGGTCAGGGCCATGGTTTCTACCAGAATCTGGGCCAACAACCAAACCTTTCCTGGCAACCTAGTGCCAGTCAAACTCCAGGACCATTTTTCCCAGGTTATCAGCAGCAACCCAAACTACCATTCCTGGCGACTTTACACTTGCCAGATTTGACAAGGTTGTTAAATGATCTTATTTGTCATGATCCACTTTGGCCCCCTATGCCGACGAAGTTGTCTTTGGACATCCCAAAGTTTGAGGCCAAGCCTAATGAAGATCCAGGTGATCATGTGACTACCTTTCATCTTTGGTGCTCATCTAACTCATTGAAAGATGACTCTGTATAGTTGCAATTGTTTCAATGTACTCTTATTGGGAGTGTCGTGAAATGGCACATCGAGATCTATCGCTCAAGATACTCTTCTTTTGGTGAACTTGCGATGGCCTTCCTTAACCATTTCTAGTTACCTGTGAGATACGACGTTGGCACAGAGTTTCTCGCCAATTTCGAATAGACAACAACAGACCATATCTCTGATCATATCCGAGAGTGGAGATGCTAGAAGAGTCTAATCAAAGTACCAGTCCCACCAGCATTCCTGCTTGAGTGGTTCCTTAAGTCTCTGGTCCCACAGTTATCCAAAGATGTCGCAACATCAAGAGTTTTCTCCGAAGAAGATGCCATCATGAGGGCTCAACAGTTTGAGCTCATCTATTATCAGTCTGGTTTATTATACAACATCTTGCCAGATGCGCCACGTTCGATACTGGATAAAACTAGATAGAGAGCTGGACCACATGCCGATGGTATTATTGGTTCAGCACAAACCAAGCCCACTGAGAAATTAACGAAACAATTGCAACAGTTATCCATACAACACACAGTGGCTAGCCAAACTACTGCTTTGGCTACTCCCCCTACCCAAACATCGGAAGTACACATTGTGCAGTCAACTAACCTAAAGGCCACCTAGCAGCCTGAAGAGAAGAAAAAACAACGAAATAAGGGTAAGGGGGATAAAAAAACCCACTGATAATGTTGGTGGGGACAACACAGAAAAATGGAAGGCGAGGTATCCATGCAACTTGTGCATGGAAGACCACCTGACCCATCTTTTTCCTCGACTTGCAGAGGCCCAAAAGTTTGTCACACAGCAACAGAAAGGAGTGTTGACTAATCCCTTTCAACATGGGCAAAATCTAACTCAAGCCTCTACAAGCACAGAAGGGGGCAGCCAAGAAACCTACCCTCCTCCAATCAATCCCTCATCCGTGAACGTATATATGGTTAGGGGTGATGCTTTCATAACGACTAGAGCACACGACTATAGTAAACCAAGCACTTCTTAGAAGGGTAAAGAAGTTAATCTCCCATCTCTTCCTCTACAAATTGAGAAGACGTTGGGAGAAACAATGACACGCATTCCAAAGGGTGCATTTAAAAAATCTTCTCACAACCCAAATACAAGGGTCGCCCAGAATTACTCTGTGGTAGAGGATTTATCAAAAAACCCTTACACGATGTCTTCTTTGGAGGTCCTCCAAAGTTTCCCTGCTCAAAGGAAGGCCTTGTTAACCACTTTGGGCTCTACCGAGACTTGTAATCTGAGCACCATCATGTTAGATACAACCGACTTAAAACCTCGTCTGCCTTACTATGTAGAGTTTCAGATAGTAGTGGCTCATCCAACGAAAACTTTTACACGGAATATCTTTCGCATGGTGGTCGATGAGGGTGCCTCGACATGCGTTATGTCATTAGCATGCTGGAAGGCCATTGGCCATCCCACTTTGTCTCCATCACCTACTCTCCTCACTGCTTTTGACAGTCATTCACTCCGACCACATGGCATCATTCCTTCTTTCCCTGTGCAGTTAGGAGGGAAAACCGTGTGTGTCGAAGTAGAGGTAGTCGATGCTCCCCTCGACTCTAATCTCTTGTTAGGATGGAGTTGGAATTATTCTATGCAAGTTGTGGTTGCTACAGTTTTTCGAGTCTTGTTGTTTCCACACGAGGGTCCGATAGTGACCATTGATCAACTATATTTCTCCAGACCTGACCCAGCTTTGGGGGCATCCACGGTCCCGATGATTGATAATCCTCAACCAGGTGTCGTTAACGTAGGAGTTGGTTTGTGCCCATCCTTGATGGGTACCTTCGATTTCCCACCTCCTCACGATGATATCAAATTTATATCTAATCACCATAAGGTTGAGATTTTTCAAGTTTCGTCGTTCCCCACGACTTACTTTGAGGATCCTTGGATTCTTCTTTCCCCATCAGCCAGGATGGATGAGACAGGGCACTCAGGCATGTCCATGCCCTTGTCTGTCACTAAGGTAGTGTACTCTTTAGTCCAGCAAGATTCAGCTAACCCTGATCCGACTCTCGCACAATAGTTAGATCCACTTCTAGAGCCTATTTGGGCTCAGGGTTCTCTCACTAACATCGATTCGTTGGACTTAGTCTTGCCTTCTGATGAAGCAGTAATCCAGCAATGACTAGTCCAGACAAACCTTGGGAAGATCTTCATCACAGATCATATTTTCTCCCAGAGTTAAGCCGAATCGAAGCAGGAGAATTCACCGTTACCATGACGAGAGATCAGCCATGTCCTATTAATCTCTTAGCGACGCAAGAAATTTATGTTGAAGAGAATATGGCGACTATCGCTGAAACTATATCCATCAACATCTCCCGAAACCCTGGTATCATGGAGAATGTCTTCGTCGAAGCAGATTTCTCCCCCGAAGAGATTCAAATTTACACGTATCTTTTCAAAGAATTCCGCGACGTTTTTTCCTAATCTTATGAGGAAATGCTAGGTATCGATCTGAAAATAGTTGAACATGAAATCACAACGTATCCTGATGCCAAGCCTGTTCGACAAAAACTTCGTCCATTCAATCCCAAGAAAGCAGCAGCCATCAAGATTGAGGTTGAGAAATTGCTAAAGGCAGGTTTTATTTATCCTACCCATTTGGCTCAATGGGTGTCAAATCCTGTGCTGGTCAATAAAAAACAAGGCACGATTCGTGTATGTACCGATTTCCGTGATTTGAACAAGGCATGTCCCAAAGATAATTTTACAACACCATTCATTGACCATATCATTGATAAATGTGCTGGTTGTGAAGCCTTTTCTTTCATGGATAGTTTTTCGGGATATAATCAAATCCAAATCAAACCCGAAGACCAACATAAAACGGCATTTATTTGTCCGTGGGGTACATTCGAATATCGAAAGATGCCTTTTGGCCTTAAAAATGTTGGAGCCACATTCCAGCGGGCCATGTATTTTTCTTTTCATGACCTCAAGCATATAGTCGAGGCCTATATAGATGATCTAGCATCACGCTCTCGCAAGTGAATGGATCATCCCACACACCTTAGACTAATCTTCGAACGTTGTCGCTACTTCTGGATTCGCTTGAATCCAAACAAGTGCAGCTTCTGCGTAACGTCAAGACGTTTGTTAGGTTTCCTCATATCAACAACAAGGATCATGGTCGATCCTCTTAAGGTGGAGACAATAATCCAGTTGCCCCCCTAACGCACAATCCTACAACTTCAGAGTCTACAAGGCAAGGCGAACTTTTTATGATGCTTCATCGCCAACTATGCCGAATCACCAAGGGCTTTATGCGTTTACTAAAGAAAGACGTTCCTTTTTTCTGGGACGAAGCCGCTCAATTCTCTTTCGACGCATTAAAACACACCCTCACAACTGCACCTCTGCTACGGCCGCCTAACTTTAACAAAGATTTCTTATTATATCTGGTTGTCGCAGAGTCAACCATTGCCATGGTTTTAGTTCAGGAAGACGATTCGTTCTCAGAATACATGATCTATTACCTGATCCGAGGCCTCATAGGACTGGAACTCAATTATTCTCATATCAAAAAACTTGCGTTGGCAACAGTTCATGTTGTTCAACGGTTCCGTCACTATGTTTTGTTTCGCAAGACCACCATCATTGTTGTCGTGAATCCATTCTAGTACATGTTGACAAGACATGTTATAGGCGGAAAAATCAGTAGATGGATAGTCATCCTCCAATAATTTGACTTAGACTTCATTTCATCAAAGTCCAAGAAGTCATTGGTCTTCATAGAGCTTATTTCGGAACTTCCGGTTGAGTCAGGTGACATTGTGCCTGAGGAATCGCCTATCCAGGGAGATATGTTTTTGTTTGCATTTTTAGATCCCTGGTACAGAGATATACCTATCTATCTCCAGACTTTGAAATGCCCCACCTCTGCTTCTCGTGATGAGCATCGGCGGATACGCCATCAGGCTAAGAATTATATCATACTCAATGATATGTTGTATCAGAGAGGTGTAGATTGCATCTTGCATCGATGTCTCACTCATAAGGAGGCCAGCATTGTGCTCAACGATTTCCATACTAGAGCTTGTGGTGGTCATTTATCTGGATTGGAAACAGCCCAAAAGATTCTACGAGAAGGTTACTTCTGGCCGACACTTATCAAATATTGTATCGAATCGGTCAAGAAGTGCCATCCGTGCCAAATCTTCTCTTGGAAGATGAGGGCACATCCCGCTCCGATGTTTCCTGTCATCACAGTTGGTCCCTTCACTAAGTGGGGGATTGATTACACTACATGCAACCCCCGTCGGCAAGGGGGCACCTCTATATCATCGTCGTTGTCGACTAATTCACTAAGTGGGTCGAATCTATGCTAATGTTTAAATATGATGGAGAGACTGTAGCTCTCTTCTTATTCAACCAGATCATAGCAAGGTTCGGCGTCCTGAGAGAGATTGTCACTGACCATGGAAGTCACTTTCATAACCAAATGATGACCGAATTAACATCAAAGCTTGGGTTACGGCAGGAGCATTCATCACCTTACTACCCCCAAACCAATGGGCGGGTGGAAGTTGTAAGCAAAACTCTTAAGACTATTCTACAGCGAACTATCAACTCAGCCAAGTCAAATTGGCATTTGATGTTATACTCGGCATTATGGGTGTACCAAACATCTGTTAAGACTGCAACCAGTTTCTCACCTTTTCAACTCATTTACAGGTTGGAGGCAGTCTTTCCCATCGAATGTCAAATCCCATCTCTAAAATTGGTAGTACAGTTATTGCCAGACACTTCTCCACTTGAAGAACAGATAGTACACCTTGACTAGCTCGATGAGTAGTGTCGCGATGCGGCCCTGGCCAATGAGGCTCACAAACATAAGGTCAAGTGTCAATATGATAGGTCCATTCATCCTCGGATTTTCTCTGAGGGCGACCTTGTCCTGGTCTATGACCAAGAGAAGGACCCCCTGGGGGAAGGAAAGTTTAAACCCATGTGGTTCGGACCCTTCATTATAAAGGAGGTATTAAAAAATGGTGCTTATCTTTTGGTTGATTTTGAAGGGAATGCTTTGGCAGAGCCTAGAAATGGGCTCTACCTCAAGAAGTATTACTCATAGACAGGTCACTGTGGGTAACTTTCTGTAACATATGTATAATATTTGTACTATTACTTTTTAAAGTTTCTTTTAAAAGTGTTATGGACGTGTCATTGATGTTATCTTTCATCAATATGGTAGATGTCAAGTGATTCCGAGGTGTTCATTGGGTATGCAGATGGTGCTAGTCGGCACGCGCAGAGGCTTGCCTCCGCAGCTTGGGTAATCTTTACACCTCAAGGCCAATTGTTATCTTCCGGAGGTATATGCTTAGGTGACACCACAAATAATGTCATCGAGTATAGTGCAGTTATTGAGTTGCTTCATGACGCCTTGTCATTGGGTATCTCTCATCTCTGGGTCTATCTCGATGCTCAACTGGTTGTGTCGCAACTAAATAGAGTATACCGGGTTCATGATCCAACTTTACACCGATGATTCCTTAGGGTACGTCTCTTATAACGAAACTTTGATTATATTACATATTTTCATGTTCCTAGGAGATTAAACCAAATTACAGATACTCTAGCTAATCAAATTTTAGATTGGCATCTTGCACACATATGAAAGAACATTGACATAGACATGTAAATACATTTTTGTATACAGAATCCATAAGAAACAAAAGATAAAAACCATACATAACATCATAAAATAACCAGAGTACATAGATGGACGCAAGTGCCTCAAAAATGGGAATAGTAACGAGTCACTGGGCTTATGCCCTCAAAAAATATATACAAGTAGGTTCTCATGGCACATAAAAAGTCTAAGTAGGTTCAAGGCCTATGGGCCCTGTTATAATCATCCACAGCACGGGCTAAACACCTAAACAATCCGACCCATGTTCGAGGTGCCCCCACTACATGACGCTGCATGGATGGCGGCAGGTCCTCTATCTCTGCCATCGGGACTGTGTGAGTGAATGCAGTGAAGTTCCGCTCAACTCATCTAAGGACCCTCTCAGCCTCTCCGGCTGGAAGGTTCCTTGCTACTGTTGCTCCCCCAGTGGCGACAGTCGCGGCCTCTGGCCATGGACGATGCATGTTCCATGCATAATCGACAGGTCGCATGGGTCCCACATCTTCATACAACAAACGTTTATCCATCAAATACTCTGGCATACAAAAAAATGATATATATAACAAAAATGACATAAAAATTACATATGTAAACAAAAAAAAAACTACAAAGGTGGAGACTTACCCATCTCCCCTCGCTCCTCACCAAGAGGCACGAGTATCTCAGGATCTCTAGAAAAAACTATCCCTGGTTATGGGTAGTCCTCAATCACAGGGATCTGTCGTGACAACCACACAAATAAATCATCGTCAAAGGACTCAACGGTCCTTCCACCACCCTGTCGCAGCAGTAATATTGCCCATCTACACACTGCAGGGAATGAGGCCTGATGTTCATGTACTACAACCCAAGGACTACAACTCGGAACTCTCTCAAAAAAGAATGAGCACAAGATGGTCCTGAACCCGAAGTTCCTTTGTGTCTGTTGTCGACAATCTGTCAATTGTCTCTTCATGCACTCGAGCAGTGTGGTACTCCAGTCAAAAATTTGTGCATTCATGCATTGGATGGCACAGTTCATTTGTGCACGAGACGCCTCATGCAAGGCTGTTGAGCCGGTAATCCACCCAATCAGTAACAATATAGTCAACAGCGCTAAGCTAGTAATCTTAGTGATAGGTAATTGGGAGCCCATACGGTCAGTCCCAGCCTCACAATGCTCAGCTATCAGTTCCAAGATCTTACTCAGTCCCGCAGGAAAATTCTGAAAGTTGACTGGTTCCCCTCTCCTTGAGAGGCCAGTCAGAAAGTAGATATCCTCGGTGGTGGGCACCAATGATTGCCCCTCTAGCATAAAATCCTCTTCATCAGGGTGCCAGTAGGCAATCAAGGCATTCAGTAGCCTTGGTTGTGCGCGCATAAATGGACATAGAAAGAATTTTAGTAAACCGCATTGCATTAACACGGCCACGACATTCGGATTTGCTACAACCAACTCACTGATTGCCTCATGCTCCATGTCCCTCCAATGGACATACATCTTTCCAACACAACAAGGTGAAGGAGGGTCAGTACTTTCTTTTGGTTTGTTTTTCACTACAAAAGGGGGGGTACACATGGGTTGTAGAGGTGACAGTCGCGTGTACACGCGGGCAGATTTTACTCTGCCTGAATGTACACGTGGCCTATCCAAAGACAGCACGCGTGTACCTAGGGACAGCCTTTTTAAGGTCGATGCCCACCCAAAAAACAAACTAAAAACTGAAATTGAAGTATTGAATCGCTAGATAAGGGAGCTTTTACTTACTTGGCCCAAGCAGAAGTTCATTTCGTCCACTGTAGCTCCCGGAATCACTATTTTTGGCAAAGTGGGTCTTTTGGCTCCAGAGTCAATTTCCAAATCAGCAATGGTGATAATGAGCTGCCAGCTTCTATTTATAGACTTTTTGGCCTCTTTTTGTCAAATTTTTGGCCTCCCTTATCAGTTTCTTTATACCAAAAACCATTTAGAGTGATTCAGGAGTTATATGGGAGGGATTTGATCGGGTATTGGGACATTTTTTTTGAGTTTTGAGAAAATATTGACGGTCCATAAAAAAATTCAAAAAAAAAAAATCAACTTGAGCATATAGGTTAGGTTACCACCCCGACCTTTGTGCCTCGTTGTCTTTTTCCTCTGCTATAGGATCGATCCCATCAGGTTGTGACATGGAACCATCATATTTACTTTAGAAGTGTCACAGCTTGGTGGTAGAGCTTACCAGAACATGGATTCCCTAGGTAGGTCCTAGTTGCATTATGGTGTCCATGCCATTTCTAAAAACACTGTAGGCTCAGGAGTTCGTATAGTCTTTCCTGAATATGAGTTTGAGCCTCATTTGCATGATTCTTTTTCACTCCTTGTCTCACCCTCAGGACTCCCAAAAATAACGGGTCTCCTTTTAAGCCCTTTTCAGACCCTCTAAAACTGAAAAGATTGTTGAGCGATCTTGTGGCCTTTCACGCTCGTTAAACTAAAATTTGAAGTCACGTCTATCCAGTGGTAGTTTACCCCTTTTTTGGTCTAGACAGTCAACTATACGAACAAAGGTATATTCTATCAAATTCCCATTCTTTAGAAGAGTACTCTCAGGTATAATTTTATTCCTTTTTTAGGCCTGAGGGACTAAATTTATGAAAAAGAAACCCCCACGGAGTCCATAGTTAAGCTCTTTTTAGACTCCCTAAAATTGAAAATATCGCCGAGTGACCTTATTATTTAACACTCGTTAAATTGGTCCAGAAGAATATTCCTGACAGAGTCCATAGTTAAGATTTTTTCAGACTTCTTAAAAGTGAAAAAATGGTCGAGTGATCTTGTCCTTGTCACACTCGTTAAAATGGTTTTGAATTGACGTCTAATCGGTTCTAGTTTACCCATTTTCGAACCGACTAGACTATTGTCGAAAAAGGTACCCCGGCAGAGTCTCCTTTTATGCTTTTTCAGACTCTCTAAGTATGAAAAACCACCGATTTTACCTTCTCTAGGCTCGTTAAACTTACATCAAAGGATGTTACCATTGTGTGTTCTATCAACCGCATTTTCATACCTTATCCACCAGCCCTGTGACAGTTTTCTTCTGCGTCTTAACACATTTGGCCGATGGAGGATCTTTCCCAAGTATCATTTTACCAGAACATCAGTCTTGTCCTTGTGCCTTGATCTTGTATGTTTGTAGTACTCGTTCCTCCATTGTAATGTAATATTCCTTTATTCTTTTTCCAAAATTATCAAAAAGAACAAAAAAAAACAAATATACCCCAAAAAGAGGATGGGAAAACTATTTTCTTTATTGGAAGCATAATGAGTTGCCCTTGGATAAAGCGCATCTGTCCGTTTGATCATCAAATTATGGGATGTAGTACGACCTTAGGAATCTTTTCTCAATATATAGAGTTGTTTCCTCCACCGTTTGCTTATTCTTCCAAACATATGGAGAGTTTGTGTTGCCTCCTGCTTCGTAGACTTATGATTAACATATATGATGCATGAGTCTTATCACTTGTCGTGCTATTGTCCAAGGGAATTTTGTCACTAAACCTGAGTCAACCCCTCTGCAATATGTCTCTTGTCTGCATACCTGACCATCATGAACGTCCAATCAAGTCCTTGTTCGAAATCACTGAAGCCTTCAGTCCGATCATCAATATTATCAAGTCCATGACCGACGAGCCATCGAAGACCTATGGGTAGTGCAGTTGTACACTCATATTACACTCCTACTTGAGTTTTAGAAGATTTTGAAGTTGTTGTTCGAGCTCTAAAGTCCATCCATCATGCCGAATCAGCTTCTGGAAGATGGATACTCTATATGTATATCTTTCTGATTTCGAGATGTAGCTCCACTGTGTATTATTCGCGACTACTCTTTACAATTGTTTGACATGGATCTACAGTGTATTTGATTGGTAGCCATGGTTCTATTTTATCCCGAGCATGGGTATGCCCGCCTCAGTGAGACATTTGTTATTTTGCAAACGACACCTCCTGGTTCCTGCTCCTTGGGCTCAATCGTTCGACACATCAGTAAATATTGGTAATGTATTTGGGCCATCAAATGCTCTTATGACCTCACACATTAGGGGGCATATGTTATAACCCTAAATTGCACCACACATGCTTACCTGGCATCAGGCCAACTCATATCCCTTCTTTGCCAAAACTCTGTTGAACAACTCTTTGAAAATCCTCTTGTGTAAAGGCCCACGCACCCTAACCCATTACTGCACACGTGTACACGTTGTCTGACTCACAACAGCCCGCGTGTACCTACCAAAACACGAAAAAAGGAAAGTTGTCGACAAAACAAAAAGCTATGGGTCAGTTAACTGAAACTCCCGACCATGCATGGCCGAGGGTTCGTCCAAAACCCTAGCTCCTTCTAGCCTATAAAAGAAGGGGTAGGGGTACCATTTGGAAGAGGAAAAAATATAGCAAAGAAACTCTGCCCATTTACGTAATCTATTGTCCGAACCCTTTAGCCTTTCCTCATGCCAAAGGAGATTTAACACAAAGCAGTTGAAGGATAGAAGAAGAGGAGCCCGGGATCAGGTTCAAGGAGGGGTGGTCGGTCTCATCTTTTGTAAGTTGATTCACTTTCAGTAATAAAAAGAATGCTTTTCCCGTCCCAATTCATGAATTGTCTATGGTTTGATTAATTTATGCTTGATTTCTAACCCTTGAGTATAGATGTAGCATGCATGCATAGTTGTTGTTTATCTTGAGTGCAGGTCATCTGTGGAAGGAGCAGCACAAGCAAGTAATCAAAGCACAACGGATAATCTACATTGAACGTCGGTAATAAGGTAGGTGGTCCTTTTCCATGCATTTACTAAGAAAAAGGGGTTTAAATCTTGGGATGTAGGTAAAAAAGTAGTTTCTATTCGGTCAAATCTGCATGCAAGTCTGACCCTAGTTTGCTAGTCCGTAGGGTGTTTTTCCCAACAACAGTATAGGAATCCACGGTTATTTTAGTTATATTCAATAGAAGCTGTAAGGATTAGAGATTATATGTTTTTATAGATACCAAGAGTTCTATTAGTTGTTAATGGGATATGGGTTATTGAGATTATAGATGGTAGGGGATAGGGAGTTTAAATTAGGGTTTATAAGCTTAAGAGGGTTATAAATGTTAGGGGTTATATGTTAACAATTACAAGGGTTTGGTTTATAAGAGTCTTAGCGGAAAACTATTTGAACATGTACAATTTCTAGTTTTAAGGTTTTTTTACATTAATGTTATGTAACTATTAACGTGGATTATAAGGTACATGTATGTTCTATGTATGAAGGTAAGGAATATTAGATCTCATTTTTATTATATAGAGTGTTAACAAAGGGAGGTCTTGTGTTAGACAACTTTAAAAGCCATGTGCAGACATAGTCAAACACCAAACTTTGAGTATACTAGGAAGATTTAAATAGGATTTATATCCACCAGCTATTATTCATATAATTGTGTCTTGGTTCCTAGCAGTGTTAAAATTTTGTGTTCAATTTGAACATGTTTTCCTATATTGAAAATTTTTTGCATGTGGTTTTGGAGAGGAACTTGTCAACTAACTTGGAGTAAATTGTCAACCCATAAAGTTTAAATACAAAATGCCTTTATTTAAATACAAAATGCCATCAAGCATCTTCTTCTTGCCACCAAACTCATGGGCCAAAGTCCCATGTTTTCGAACAGTTTCGACGAAGATTCTATAACAATGATGAACATCATGTTCATTGAAAAATTGTTGCTACAATACTATGACAACAATGATGACATTTATTGATCATTCCAGGTATATTGCTCATTCATGAGGCCAAAAGCATATCAGCTCATGCATATTTAGACTTTATTGCAACACTGATTGCATTAAGGTAACTTATTTTAAGTATGTATTTCTCCTCAAGAAAGAAAGAGAGAGTTAACCTATGGTAGTCAATTTTCTTTTAAAAGAGATTAATAATAGTTTATACTTGCATTTTTAATGACCTAATTCTTCGGTGACATGGGTTCATAACCATATAGTGCTTTAAATTGGGTAATTTTGGAGGTAGAGTAATACATAATATCATACCAATATTCTGTTAGATGGAACCACCTCAACCATTTCCTTTGTTTATCCCATGTGTACATTTGAAGATACCCCCTCCTCCAAGCACTTATAAACTACCTTTGTTTAATGGTGATAGGTACTAGGCTTATTGTTTGATTGTAAAATTGTTTGTGTGAGTCATTTTTTAGTCCAAAAACCCTCCCATGCCAGCAATGCATGTGTCTAGTCTAATCATGTCAATGCATGATTAATCACACAAGATTCAAGTTATTTTATGTCTTTGGTTTTTTCTCTCATCTAAGTACCGATCTTTTGAACGACACAGACGATGAATATAAAGAGTGGGTGTGTGAGTGATATTTGAGTCTGGAAACCCTCCCATATAATCAAGGCATGTGAACAGTCTATCCATGTCAAATATTAGTGCATACAAAAACATTTTGAAAAAATTTCAATGTTGGCCCCATTCACAGGTCACTGTTTCCCATCATGTACTCTATCCCTAGTACAATGTCTTTTAATAGCTTTTTCCTTTAAAATTCGACCGAGAAAATTAAAACAAAACGAGGACTAGATGGTTCGATATATAGACTGGATCTGTGAGTGATCTTTGAGTCTAGAAATCCTCCCATATCGTCAAGGCATGGGAACAGTCTATCCATGTCAAATTTCAGTGCATACAGAAACATTTTGAAAGAATTTAAGCATTGGCCTCATTCACATGTTATTGTTTCACATCATGTGATCTATCCCTAGTACAATATATTTTAGTTGTTTCCTTTAAAATATGACCGATATGCACGTCCTCGCATCTAATACTGTAAGGGCATGCAATAAAGTAGATAAAGAAGTACTTGATTAATCGCATGAGCTTCAAATTATTTTATGTTTTTTTTTCTCTCTCTCATCTAAGTACTAAGTTGGTCCATGCCCAAACGATAATTTTTTGGTCAAAGAGACTAAATCACAATCCCTTCTACCCACAAATGACCCTAAGAAGAAGTCTAAAAAAATTTCCCTAATTTCCCTAAATAATTCGAGATGGAGCCAAGGGGGTTGGTGGGGGGACTAGCCATGGACAATAAAATTCCTTCTACTATTGAAATAAAATCAGATATATCATTGGCTAAGTTTCAAGCAAGGAAAGAAGTAAGAGAGGGTAAACAACTCACCATCAATGGGGTCTTTAGAACAGGGAAGACCTAAAAATTGGTTACAAAATTATTATTATTTCACTAAATTCTAGAGGGGTTAGGGGTCCCCACAAACAGTTATCCCTCAAATGAATGTTCTCAACTTACCAACCTAATTTTATGATGCTACAAGAAATTTTCCAAACTAATGAAGAGCTTTGTGTACATTTAAAACTGTAAAATTCCCACTCGATTATTTTTGGTCTTTTTCTTGGTTTTACTGTGTTGGAATTTCGTCAAACAATTTGCCACTAAAATATTTATAGAGGTTGTTATGAATTTACTCATTGTTGTAGAAATTTTATATGAATTCTTGATTTAAATAGGAAGGGTGCACTCTGCATGAATTTCAAAAGAGAATTGGGTTAATATTCCCGAACCGGGACACAATGGTGGACGACAATGTTAGGAAATCTGGAGATGTCATCGGGGCCTGGGAAGAGTTATATTTTATTTTTAATGATTTTCCCACCCTAAAATCAGTTCAACTGGAAATAGGGTCCAACATCTGGAAGAGAAACACACGTCTTGCGGTGTTTGGTGCCCCCTCGGCGGCCATTGAAAATATGGAGAACCAAGTACCATCCATGCCCAATCGTACTCATATCTGCCTCCTTGGATTTTTCAATGTCCACTAGGTTAGCGATCTTGATGAGATAATATGTACCTTGGGATACTTGTTTTCTCTTGGCTATAGACCAATTTGTTAGTGTTCTAAGAAGAAACAAGTTGTTATTCTCTTCTCCACTAACGAAAACTATGCTAGTGAAGTTCATGTTGGGAAGCATCTTCCCTGGATACAGATGATGCTTGATCAACTTGGTCTTCCTCCACAAACTCATTCCACCTTTGTGACAATCAAAGTACTATTGAGCTTATTCATAATCCAATGAATCATCAAAATAAAAAACACATGGATATTTGGATGCACTAAATTTGGCAACCTCATGCTCAAGGATAGCTTGTGTGAATCTTTGTTCCTTTAGTAAATCAACAAGTAGATATCTTCACCAAATCTCTTCTAGATCCTGCCTAAACCCATGTAACTATAATTTTTAATAATATTACGTACAACCATTATTACCGAGTAACCATCTAAGCCCTAAGAACCTATGTCCATTAACCCTTATAATCACTATAATTTATTTCCCCAAATGCATTTGACTCTGAACCACTACAATTTTTAGAATCCCAACCCCCTAAACCCTTGAAAATTTAACCCTAATCTTTAACCCTTATAACCCCAAACATGTACATTAACTATTACATCTATCCATTATTAGTACTAGTCTATTACCTATGTTAACCCTAATCACTTATAACCTCTATAATTTCTTACTTATAAACCCCAAATAGCTAAAGCCTAACTTATTAACCCTAAGCACCTAATACCTAATACCTAAAGCCTAACTTTTCGTCGATAGTATAGCAAATTCGTCTCAAGATTATTTACATTCGTATCTCTTGCGATGATATCAAATGATGCTTGGATTCATTTCATATTTGGTTTATAAACTTCAAATCTCAATTTGATACTTTGCAAGCTAGTTGGACCTTCAGTCAAATACAAATATGAAACTTGGAATCATTAACATATGTACTAGAACATATGAAAAATAGGGTTTATGGTTTCCATGATGAATTGATGATGGAATAAAGTGGGTGTGTCAGTCAAATTTGAGTCCAGAAACCCTCCCATATCGTTAAGGCATGCGAGATTCTATACATGTCAAATTTCAGTGCATACAGAAACTATTTGAAAAAATTTCAGCATTGGCACCATTAGCAGGTCCATGTTGCCCGCCTCTAGTATCTTGATAGTGTTGATTAATAAATCAATGAAATAGAGGTATTTTTCATCACAACAATGATGTAGATACATTGTATATACATTAATGTAGAACCTTAAAGGAAAATGAATAAAAATCGATGAAATCCTAAAACTTGCGTCAACCAAATTGGGTACTTTGAAAGAAAATTAGGGTTTATGGTTTACATGATGAATTCATGATTATGGAAGAAAGTGGGTGTGTGAGTTAAATTTGAGTCCATAAACCCTCCCATATCGTTAAGCCATTCCAATAGTATATCCATGACAAATTTCAGTGCATACAGAAACTGTTTGAAAAAATTTCAACGTTGGCCCCATTGGCAGGTCCCTGTTGTCGGTGTCTAGTCCTCGTGAAATTTTCGTTCCTCGTTCATCATTCCTTGTTCCTTGTTCCTTGACCATGGTGTAGCCCCCAAGATCCATTATTTTTGTACAAAATTACATACTGATGGCATAAAATTATTGACGAACTTTTTTCATCGATAGTATAGCAAATTCGTCACAAGATTATTTACATTCGTCTCTCTTGTGATGATATCAAATGATGCTTGGATTCATTTCATATTTGGTTTATCAAATTGAAATCTCAATTTGATACTTTTCAAGCTAGCTGGACCTTCAGTCAAATAAAAATATGAAACTTGGAATCATTAACATATCTACTAGAACATATGAAAAATAGGGTTTATGGTTTCCATGATGAATTGATGATGGAAGAAAGTGGGTGTGTTAGTCAAATTTGAGTCCATAAACCCTCAAATATCATTAAGGCATGTGAATAGTCTATCCATGACAAATTTCAGTGCATACAGAAACTGTTTGAAAAAATTTCAATGTTGGTCGCATTCGCAGGTCCATGTTGCCCGCCTCTAGTATCTTGATGGCGTTGATTAAGAAATCAACGAAATAGAGGGATTTTTTATCACAACGATGATGCAAATAAATTGTATATACATTAATGTAGAACCTGATAGAAAAATGAATAAAGATCGACGAAATCCTAAAATTTGTGTGTACCAAATTGGGTACTCTGAAAGAAAATTAGGGTTTATGGTTTACATGATGAATTGATGATGGAATAAAGTGGGTGTGTCACTCAAATTTGAGTCTAGAAAACCTCCGATATCGTTAAGGCATGCCAATAGTCTATCCATGACAAATTTCAGTGCATACAGAAACTGTTTGAAAAAATTTCAATGTTGGCCCCATTCGCAAGTCCCTGTTGTCGGTGTCTAGTCCTCGTGAAATTTTTGTTCCTTATTCATCGTTCCTTATTCATCGTTCCTTGTTTCTTGTTCCTTGACCATGGTGTAGTCCACAAGATCCATTATTTTTGTAGAAAATTACATACTAATGGCATAAAATTATTGATGAAAATTTTTCGTCGATAGTATAGCAAATTCGCCGCAAAATTATTTACATTAGTCTTTCTTGCGACGATATCAATTGATGCTTGGATTCATTTCATATTTGGTTTATCAACTTGAAATATCAATTTGATACTTTTCAAGATAGCTGGACCTTCAGTCAAATACAAATATGAAACTTGGAATCATTAACATATCTACTAGAACATATGAAAAATAGGGTTTATGGTTTCTATGATGAATTGATGATGGAATAAAGTGGGTGTGTCGGTCAAATTTGAGTCTAGAAACCCTCCCATATCATTAAGGCATGTGAATAGTCTATCCATGAAAAATTCCAGTGCATACAAAAACTGTTTGAAAAAATTTCAATGTTGGCCCCATTCACAGGTCCATGTTGCCCGCCTCTAGTATATTGATGGTGTTGATTAAGAAATCAACGAAATAGAGGGATTTTTCATCACAACGATGATGCAGATACATTTTATATACATTAATGTAGAACCTAAAATAAAAATGAAGAAAGACCGATGAAAGCCTAAAACTTGTGTGTACCAAATTGTGTACTCTGAAAGAAAATTAGGGTTTATGGTTTACATGTTGAATTGATGATGGAATAAAGTGCGTGTGTCACTAAAATTTGAGTCCAAAAACCCTCTGATATCGTTAATTCATGCCAATATTTTATCCATGAAAAATTTTAGTGCATACAGAAACTATTTGAAAAAAATTCAATGTTGGCCCCATTCGTAGGTCCCTATTGTCGGTGTCTAGTCCTCGTTCAATTTTCATTCCTCATTCATTGTTCCTAATTCATCATTCCTTGACCATGGTGTAGTCCCCAAGATCCATTATTTTTGTACAAAATTACATACTAATGGCATAAAATTATCGACGAACATTTTTTGTCGATAGTATAGCAAATTCGTCGCAAGATTATTTACATTTGTCTCTCTTGCAACGATATCAAATGATGCTTGGATTCATTTCATATTTGGTTTATCAACTTGAAATATCAATTTGATTATTTGCAAGCTAGTGGAACCTTCAGTCAAATACAAATATGAAACTTGGAATCATTAACATATCTACTAGAACATATGAAAAATAGGGTTTATGGTTTCCATGATGAATTGATGATGGAAGAACGTGGGTGTGTGAGTCAAATTTGAGTCCAGAAATCCTCCCATATCTTTAAGTTATGTGAATATTCTATCCATGACAAATTTCAGTGCATACAGAAACTGTTTGAAAACATTTCAACGTTGGCCCCATTCGCGGGTCCATGTTGTCTGCCTCTAGTATCTTGATTGTGTTGATTAAGAAATCAACGAAATAGAGGTATTTTTCATCACAACTATGATGCAGATACATTGTATATACATTAATTTAGAACCTTAAAGCAAAATGCAGAAAGACCGACGAAATCCTAAAACTTGTGTGTACCAAATTGGGCACTCTGAAATAAAATTAGGGTTTATGGTTTACATGATGAATTAATGATGGAATAAAGTGGGTGCCTTACTCAAATTTGAGTCCAGAAACCCTCCCATATCATTAAGGCATGCCAATAGTCTATCCATGACAAATTTCAATGCATACAGAAACTGTTTGAAAAAATTTCAATGTTGGCCCCATTCGCAGGTCCCTGTTGTCGGTGTCTAGTCCTCGTGCAATTTTTGTTCCTTGTTCATCATTCCTTGTTCCTCATTTCTTGACCATGGTGTATTCCCAAAGATCCATTAGTTTTGTACAAAATTACATACTAATGGCATAAATTGTCCCATAGAAAGACCAAATTAATATCCGCTACATAAGTCTTTTGTCTTCTTTCAATGACTATGTAACGAATCTCAATTCTAAGAAGATTCAAATAGGTAACAATATTGATGAAATATTATACGATCATGATAGTATAAAATTGAAAGAGCTTCTCTTGGTTTCAAGAATAATTTATCCTCTATTGAACAAGGCCAACCATGTGAAGGTGGAAGCTCACATGGCCCCTCCCCTCCCCCTCACATCACTCTCAATTGATCCCCAAAACCCAATCTATAAAATATAAAATAATCGAAAGAAACATCCTATTAAGATTCATGCATAGAAACTACAAAAACAAAAATTAATGAAGGTACATGAAATTATGTGTTTCTAAATGATATTTTTAGTCCACGTACTTTACTATATTGACAACTATTTTTAGGTTTCAAAGAATAATTAAACAACATGTAACCTAGGATATAAAAACGTCGCATAAAACTTAAAAACATGTAATTAACCCATGACATTAAAAGTAAATTATTTTAAGAGAATAATGCATACAAATTAAAATATTCTATAGTCATGTACCTAATCCAACCTCAACATCTGTGTAATCATCCTTATTCTCTATCTTGATCTTCTTCATCGAACTTGACATCTGTATCATCATCTGGTTCTGAAACGTTGTTGAAAGGATTGATGATATCATCATTGTCATCAATGTCATTTTCGAGCATATTTTCATTGACATCATCATCATGAATTGCAATATTGTCTCCTATGCCTAGATCATGATCTTCTTCATCTTCCTCATCTATCGACCCTCCATGATCTTCCGGCTATGTCTGATATTCTGTCGAATCATCTTCTTGATCTTCAATATCATCTTCTTCCTGTAAATGAGTGTTGGGACCACATATTGTACCTTTTTGCCCATACTTTTTGCCATTATTATACCCTTCATCACCTGTATCTAAACTCATATTATCACTTCATCTGATCACTCCAAGGTATACAACGTCCTTTCTCATCACTATATGTTTAAT
>ML809153.1:65077-103034 GCA_009831015.1 Picea engelmannii | reverse complement strand
ATGGATGAAAGTGAGAAGGGAGAAGAAATGAATCTAATGGAATAGGTCTGAAATAATGGTGAAAAAATTTCCAGACTTTTTTTTTTTTTTTTTTTACAGCTGTTGGGTTATGCTTTGGTCTGAAGAATGTTGCAGTGCTAAAATCCCCAAACTCTGAACCAAAGAGTATTTACTTAGCAACCCAAACACAGATGCGTGTCAATAGATCTCTCCGGTTTAATTTGTTTATGTTGTTGTTTATGTTCCCCAAGGGTTAGGTATTCAAGGGTTCTACAGACAAGGGTTTTCCCTGTTCTATAGCTCTCTGATATACGTGCGGGGTCCAACAGTAGTACTCGGCCCAATATCTCAGGGCACTAACTAAGGAGGATAGACCATACCCTTAGCCATACTACTCGACTACCCAGGTACTAGAGAGTATCTTCCCGAGTGTTGTTCTCGGTGACATTATAGCAGTCCGATGGCCGATAGGTTTATCTAAAGAGGGCTTCAGAAAATCTAGGCTGATCTGTACATAGGTGTTGTCTGATGCGCTACCACCCGAAGGGGTACCAACAGGGGTTACAAGGGTGGCCAACAAATGTGCGCTTAAGAACCACTTGTATTTCCTGCATGTTTGAATCCCTCAACCGCGAGTTTATGCGCGTAACGACAGATCTCTGTGGCTTAAAGACGTCGGAATACGTCTCTACCCTGAAAAAAAAATACCAACAATTTATGCCAAGGAAAGTGCTCTGATACCACTTGCAAGATACCAAATATATAAAATATGCAGAACATAAATGAAATGCTAGAAATGACAGAATAACAGTAAAATATCCAGCATAATCTTCACAATACACAGAAATGATATACGAAATAGCAACAGAAATAACACTTTGATTCAGATAGCAATGTTCACAGGCCTCTTTGAGGGGGCAACCTCTAGTCGAGCAGCGCTCTGTTACAATAATCTCCAAGCTAGGGTTTTCATACCCTCGACCCTTATTTATACTAAATGTGTCTATTAAGAGAAGCATCTAGAGGAAGATCCTTCTAGAAGTGGAATCTTCTATTAGGTCTTCTTACATCCGCCTTATTCTATTCTATTGAAAGGTCTTATTAATATTGACCTTTATTACATCCGAATACATTGATCTACCTATGTGTGGGTTAGGACCTTAGCAACTTTCATCGCAAGTGGTCGTCGAAAATTTTAGTAGTGTGTGCTCAAACCTAGCTCAGGGAAGGAAGATCTGGTGAGGTGCATGAATATCTCTTGTCCTATGCGGAGTGGGTTATTGTGGCTCTGTGCTTGTATAAGATTGAAAGAAGACAATAAATAAGAGAAGAGTTGGTGGACATAGCCCCACACTGGGGTGAACCACATATATCATGTGTTGTGGTTGCTTTGTACATTATAGTTGTCATGTTATTGATGTGATTTATGCTTAGTGAAATGATATATGTTAGATGCATCTGATATAATAGCTTAGTGCTTAGTAATGTGAATGAATGATAGATATGATCTATTTATATGTTCTAAGTGTTGGATGTATTAGATCTTGTTGAATACTTCGTTGCTCTATAACTAGGGTTTCAACCTACAATGTGAATAAGAGTTAAATATCGATGAATGTTAACTGCTAACTGCTCTATTAAGTATTGTGATCATAGATTTGTGTCCCAACTAGGCTGTAGACACTTGAGTCCTGACACCACCCCTGCCTCTACCTCGAGTGAGACTTTATCTGCTTCACAGGTGTTGACGAAAGGGTCAGTAGTTAGGGTTTTGTTGGTGCGTTGTTGAAGCGTTAAACCCTGGGTCTTTCCCTGTGCCAACAGTGGTATCAGAGTAGGTTGTTCTTGATCATTTTTATCAGTGCATGTCACCAACGAGGTCTGAGTATAGCAAGTTGCGTCTAGATCTCGTCTCTCTAGAGGAAAATCCCTCTCACATGCCCAAGAAACCCTCCATGGCAGAAGAAAAGAAAAACGACAGAGCAGACGATTCTATTAATATGTTTCTTAAGAAATCTCTCATGCGACAGAGGGAAGAAATGATGGAGAATTTTTCCCACATCCTTCAACCCCTTTCGATAACAACTTGCGCATTTTCATCAAGCGGCCACTTTGGAGGCACCTCACCTTTCAAGGTACAAGTTAATTTTATATTCCCATATTTGAAGGCCAGATATATTTAGATTCCCTAGAGAAATAGTTAAATCTTCCAAAAGGTTATTTCTCTAATAGGGAAAATATCACCTTCGTACTCCTTAAGGCTCTCTCCTGTGTTAAACATTGGTGGGAAACTTATTGGAAGCAAAGTTCCATAGAGGATTATAGAATATATGGAGTTGAGCCCACTTGGGATTGTTTTTTGGATGTGGTCAAGGAACAATATTACCCTGTTGTTAACTATGACAACCAATATGGACCACATTGTGTCAAGAGAGGGGCTAAGAACTGTCAAAGTTCACAATTACCTTCCATACCTTGTGCACCAAGCTGGGTATCAAATATTATGAGCGGCATTTGGTTTTGAAATACCATGGGGCTGTTGATTAATTAGGTTGGTTTTCATTGATATCAACCCTTGAAGCAAGTCCAGTATCAAATTTTGGTAGCCCCAATAGTATGATTAAGGGACTTCAGTTTGATTGATGTATAATGGTATGAAGTTTAATATATTTGTAGGTAAGACTATTCTAGATGGATAGTACATGTCATGTCATTTCCTGTGATATGTGGAATGTCACATAACTCCTCAGAGTTAGAGAGTTATGGACTTGTGAAGTGGAGAACCCTCATGAGTTATCTAGAAGGTCAAAGAAGTCAAATTAATTATAGAAGCTCCTAGAAGAATTTGACTAGTCAAGTGGGTGAAACTAGGAGTTAGTCATGGGTTAAGCTGTTGCAATAAGAAAATAATTAAAAATAATTTAGTTGCAACCAGAAATGGAGAATTTATTATTTGTAGCAAAGTGAGTTAGAAGTGGACAAGTGGTTAGAAGTGGGTTAGCCTTAAAAGAAGGAAAGTGGGTTAATTTGGTTAGAAGGTAACCCCTTAAGGAATATACATGGAAGTATAAATAAGAGAGAAAGACTCTCCCATTAGCATCTATTGAATATCATTGAATATCTATTTTGTGAAGGTTTAATTGGGCAGGTATTTTTGAGAGAGAAAAATGCGGCGGGAAAAATTCCACGGAAAAATCGTGGCAGGAAAACTACGGCAGAAATATCACGGTAGGAAAACTGCGGTAGAAAAATCGTGGCATAAAAAGTGCGGAAGAAAAATCATGGTAGAAAAACCGTGCCAAAAAAAGTAAGGAAGAAAAATCGCGACAGCAGAACACTACAAGAAAAAAAGTATGGTTTTCATATGTGTAGTGTTGAATTTATGAGTTGGGATGAGGCTTTTGCTTGTAAATCTGTTAGATTCCCTCTTGGAAGTTTAGGGCTTGTTGTAAAGTTGATTTGAGGAAGATCTATTGAAGTTTATTATTAGTTCATGTTTGAGAGATTTTGGTTGAGGTATGTTGTTGAAGTTATTTGTACAGATAGAGGTTGTATAACAGTGAGGTTCTAGCACATGGTTTGAGGTACATACTTATGGTATAGTGTTTGAGGTATATGTGATCAGATCAGATTGGTTGATGAGTATACATTGATAGGTTTCTCAGTGACAGATTTGACAGAACAGGTTGTGACAGTGACATGTTCAGTTTTTACATTTGGCACTTATATTTCAAATCGGTTGGACAGGGAAAGGATAGGTGGTTGTATCCACCTTCCGGTTGTATCCGGAGAACATAGGGGGTTTTACCCTCCTTTTAGTTGTATCCATAGAATTGGGGAGTTGGATCTTCCCTTGGGTTGTAGCCTGAAAATAGGGGGTCAGAGCCTCCTTCCAGTTGCAACTGGTAAATAAAGGAAGTTGGTGCTTCCAATTAATATAATTCTTAAAGACAAATAAGAAAATACATTATGTGGTGTTCTCCTACAACAGGTTTCCATGTAAAAAATATTGGTGTACTAAAGGTACTAATATCTCTTCCAATTAGATTTGATCCTAAGATATTAGAACTAGAAGAAAGAGAAGATCTAGACTCAATAAGCATGGATGAACTACATGGAATCTTCACAACCTATGAAATGAGAATCGAACAGGAAAATATAGATATAAAAGAAGCATCATTCAAAGCATCCAAAAGGTCAAAGAAAAAGGGAAAGCAAAAATAAAAAGAATATAGCAGCAGCAGTGATATCTCAAAAGATGATGAAGAAGTGGCCAACTTTGTCAGAATATTGAAAAATGGAACTAGCGGTAGATATAAAAGGTAAGATTCCATTGATTTTTTTTAATTGTGATGGTATTGGTCATTTTGGTAACAAATTTCCTCATAAGAAAAACAAAATAAATGATGAAGATGATTCAAATAGTAAACAAACATATAAAGGCAAAAGAACCAAAAATAAAGTCTTAAAGAAAAGTTTATGCACCAAAGAAGACAACTCCTCGTCATATGAAGATGGAGTCAGTGAAAGTGAGACAGAAAGAGTTTTATTCATGGAAATAGAAGATTCTAATAAAGAAGACACTGAAGAAGAATATGAAGAGGCAAAATTTGACTATTGAGAAGAATTGTTGAGTGTTATAGAAGTTATAAAAAGAGAAAACAAGAAAAACAAGAAGCTCCAAGCAGAGCTAGACAAGAAAGAAAACACTCAAGAACTAGAGCAGATGATCACGAAATTGAAGGTTCAAATAGAAGAAGATAAAATAATTGAAGAAGCACTCAAAGAACAATAAGAAGAAAGAGACGGGATCATTGGAAATTTGGAAGCATAGATTGTCACATTGAGAAATGTTCTTCAAAAGAAAAATATGTAGAACAACTCAAAAGTTTTGGATGACATTATCAACGTTCAGAGGCCTAATCATGACAAGTTTGGACTTGGATAAAATCAGACAGAAAAGGGATCAAGCTCCAAAATGACAGATCAATAAACATATCCAAAACCCTATGCAGAAACAGTCAGAGGGGATAGGAATTTCTACAAGGAATATCACAGGGACACTCCTCCACCAAGAAGATTCAGATTTCAGAATCAACAACAGCCAGAAACAAACAGGCCTCAAGAAGAAGAAGGATTTAGAAGAGTAGCTCCTTTTAGAATATCTTCAACTCCCAGGTATTAAACTATCTTTTTTGTTTTATGTTATGAATGAAATAATTTTGGACATAAACTTGTAAATTGCAGATCTAATAGCAGGAACAGAAACAACTTTGAAATTCATACACAAAATGGTTATCCAATAAGGCCCAGTGAAACACAGAGAAGAAGTTACAACAGGTTTGAATCATTGAGCACTGAAGTGGAATTCTACAAGTGCAACAACTTTGGAATCACAACAGAATAACAACAATCATAGACAGGAACCTCAGAAGACAACATGGATAAGAAAGTAGAATCAATATATCAATGAAGAATGCACACTCGTTGTAAAACATAAGAATAAGAAATGTGGTCGGTATGTTGATAGTGCTTTCTCAAAGCACATGACAAGTGATGAATACAACTTTCTAACATTGAGAAAGGAAAGAGATGGATCAGTCTCCTTTGGAACGACGACTCAGCTAGAATCATTGGAGAGGGCACAGTCAGAATTGGAAACAAGGATACCAAGGAAAAAATGTTCTACTAGTGGAAGATATGAAACATAATATTCTAAGTTTAATTCAAATGTGTGACCAAGGTCACAATATTATGTTCGATTCACAAAAATGTGAAATAAGAAAAGCAGGTTCGGGCAAATCGGTTGCAACAATTGTAAGAACTTCAAGAAAAATATATGTATTAAGTGAAATTGGAAATGAAAAATGTTTTCTAGGGAAGGAAGATGAAGTTTTTCTATGGCACAGAAGAATAGGTCACATAAACTTTGATAACCTCATTAAAGTCAACAAAAAGGAAGCAGTCAGATAAATGCCCCATATAACGAAGCCAACTAACACTTTATGCAAGCATTGTCAATGAGGAAAGCAATCAAAGACCAGGTTCAAATAAAAGGAATACTCAACAAAAAGACCACTGGAAATTATGCATATTGATCTAGTTGGACCAACTAGAACAAAGGGTTTAAAAGGTGAGAAAAAATTTATGTTATTGGTTGATGATTATACAAGAATGATTGCAGTTTGTTTTCTCAAGAATAAGTCAGAACGATTTGAAAACTTCAAGGTATACAAGGAAATGGTTGAAAATGAAATGGATTCAACAATCAAGTGCTTGAGATCTGATAATGGAGGATATTTTACTTCAAAGGAATTTATGGATTTTTGTAGCAAGCATGGTATAAAAAGGCATTTCTTCATTGCTAGAACACCTCAATAGAATGGGATAGTCGAAAGAAAGATCAAGATAGTACAGGAAATAGATAGAATAATGTTAATGGATTCCAAGTTGACATATGTTTTTTGGACACATTCAATGCATACAACAGTTCACATTCAAAATAGACTAATGCTCAGGAACAACAGTGAAAAAAATCCTTATGCTCTATGGAAAGGAAGACTAGCAAATGTCAAGCACTTTAGAGTCTTTGGAAACAAATGCTACATCAAAAGAGAAGATGGGAGAATGGGAAATTTGTATTCTTGTGTAGACAAATGTGTACTTGTTGGTTACTCAACTACAAGGAAAACATACAAATGTTACAATCTAATGCTCAACAAAGTTGTGGAAAGCATCAATGTAACGATTGATGAGATAGGTGGAAGAAAATTAAAGGAAGAAGAAAAAGAGTCAGTGAAACAGGTTTATGAAGAAGAAGCAAAGGATGAAGAAGTAGTAGAAGGGGAATATGAAGAAGATCAAATAGAAGTAGAAGAGCAAGAACAACAAGTACCTACAAAGAATCCAAGAAAACGAATACAGAATAATCATTCGTCAGATCAGATTATCGGGAACTAAGATGCAAGAGTTTAGACTAGAAGAAGAATTTGTTCACCAGAACAATGGCACCTAGCACTCTTATCTTTGAATGAACCCAACAGTTTTGAAGAAGCCAACAAGGATGAATTCTGTATAAATGCCATGGATGAAGAATTGGATCAGATAGAGAAGAATGGCACTTGGGAATTGGTTCAAAGAACAAGGTACAAGAATGTGATTGACACAAAATGGGTCTTCATAAATAAATTGAATGAAGATGGAAAAGTTACCAGGAACAAAGCTAGATTGGTATGTAAAGAATACGCACAGGCTGAAGGTATCGACTTTGAAGAGATATTTTCCTCAATTTCTAGAATGGAAGCAATCAGATTGATACTAGCTTATGCATGTTCAAAAAATATTAAATTGTATGATATGGACGTGAAATCAGCTTTTATGAATGGAGAACTAGAATAAGAAGTCTACATTGAGAAACCAAAAGTATTTTAGTTATCAAAAAATGAAAATTATGTTTTTAGATTAAAGAAGGTCTTGTATGGTATCAAATAGGCCCCCAGAGCATGGTATTCCAGACTAGATAGATACTTACACCACCAAGGGTTCAGGAAAGGAAATACAGACAGCAACCTCTACATCAAGGTAACTCAAGATAGTATTTTATTAATTGAACTTTATGTTGATGATATTATTTTTGGAAGTGATGATGACAAGTTGAGACGGAAATTTACAAAGGATATGTAGAATGAATTTGAAATGTCATTACTTGGAGAATTATCCTTCTTTTTGGTTCTTCAGATATGTCAAAGTAACCAAGGAATTTTTATTTCTCAAACCAAGCATATCAGAGAAATGTTAAAGAGGCTCGGAATGGAAGATTGCAAAACAGACAGTACTTCTATGCAAACTAGTTGCAAGTTAAGTAAAGATATGATTCAAATTCTATAGGTCAATGATTGGAAAATTACCTTATGTGAGTGTTTGGTATCTTGTCTAAGCAAGAAACAACCATCAGTATCGTTATCTACAATCGAAGCAGAGTATATTACAGCAACAACATGTTGTACATAGGTTCTATGGATTAAACAACTCTGACAGATATACAAGTTGAGTATGATGATATCATTCAAATCTATTATGATAATACAAGTGTCATCAGTGTTACACATGATTTTGGTCACTCTGGTGATTTCTTGATAATGGTGTATTCAGGCTCCCAACAAGGACTTTTTGCCTGAGAAAAGTGACTCCTGTCTCCTTCCAAAAAACATATTTTTAAAGTGATTTTATGGGCTACCTATGGCCTAGGGTGCGAGAATCCCTCATTCTCGCAGGCCACCTTCACTTACAATGTGAACTTCTCGCAGTCTACTCCATACACAGGGTGCGAAATTGTTTTTAAGCTTGGAAAAGAGAAGAGGTCTCGAGGGTTCTAGAAGGGAATCTTCTAGAAAATGAGTTGGCATTCGTATGGTTGTCATTTTACTGACTTCTCAGATTTGATGGGATCATCCTCATCCATGTAACCATCTCTCCTTCTCCTATATATTGAAACGTTTATCATGGAAAAGGTTAAGCAAGATTGAATGAAGAATTGGTGAAAGAATTGTGTGAGGAACCCTGCTTTGACAGAAGCTTGAAGGATCTATTTGGTCTATCAAGAGGAATTGGATCTTCTTCATGCAAGTACAGAGCAAGTGTGTGTGTTGGAACCAAGGGTCACTGAAAGGAAGCTTGCGACATCAAGGCGATCAGGTTGAATCTTCTACTTTCAATTAACATGACACAGTGGCATGTCCCTTTCCCATAAAGTTACTCTTACTTTATTGTGTAATTCCTTGATCATATGCATAAGTTGACGTTGAATATATTTTTTTATCTTCACTTTCGTTGGTTTGTGTTGTCTTGGACTTGACTTCACGAGAGCACCAGATCAAAGCAGGAACAACAAAGACCTAAGGAAGCGATATAAAGGTATATCACTTATTCCTTCTTATTAGCAAATTCAATGATAGCAACTTAGGGAAAGAGTCGTGTCATGTCCTGTTTTGTTCTATATCCAGGTGGATCTAGGGAGATTTATTAGTGTTCACACCTACTGATTAGTCTGATAACAAAATTGGCGACTCCACTAGGGATGCAACCCATTTTTTAGTGGTTTTTGGTGGTTTTTCCTTGGCCATTTGCTCTAACCTTACCATTTTTCATTTCTATCAATCTCTGAGTCTTGAGGAGACCCTGACAGACTCTCTGGGTCCAGAGGTTCCTTCAAAAATTTTGTCTTTTTTCCAAATTTTGCTTAGTTTCAGGCATTCTCGCACTGAACCCTTTTGTAGCCTATGAGAACCCCTAGAGTTCGCACCCTTCTTTTCAGTCTAGTGCGAACCTCTCGCACTCTACTTGTGACCAGCCTACAAGAATGCTTCATTCTCGCACTGTACACCACTGCTTGCTTGCGAACCCATTTGCAAAATTTTAGGATTAAGGTTTTTTGTATGCTCAGATGCCCAGATTTGTATGTGTGTCTGAAAAGAACTTCTTTTGCCAGTAATTGATTATTTCTTGACTTCGAATTTTGTGAATGATTAGTCTTCGGAAATAAAAAGCTCTTCTTGTTCATTTTTTCTCAACTGTTATCTCTTGACCTTTTCTTAACAAGGATATAATCCCTGGTTCTGAAATCCGAGTGCTTGTTTGGTTGGGAGCCGATGATCGATTTAAAAGTTGAGATTAATCGTCTTTCTCAATTGCTCATTACTTGGAAAATTGTTGCCCTCATGCATTTGAAAAGACTAGGCTTGTCTACTTGTTATTTTTGTCTTCATTGAAAGATTGGTTTGGGTTTTGTTGTATATTTCTTTTCATTAGTTGTTGGTTCTCCTTAGTTCCACCACTATTGTGTGGTTTCTATTGAAAATTAAAAAACATTTTTCTTTTTAAAAGCAATTTTTATTTCGAAAATATTGGCATTCAATTGTTGAAATAGAACGAATAGAGAGTTGACATTGTTCATGATTCATTGATATTGCATTTCAAAGAAGATTGTATATCGTAGTTCAAGATTGTTCCAGAAAACTCCTCTTTCCCTCCTGTAAATAGGATTCATCGAACAAAAATTGATACCTTTCATTCCTACCTATGCATTGTCTGGTCAGAGTCTCATACAACATCGGTTTCATTTCCATCTCCTTTGAGTAACAACAGCCTTTAATAATACTGCGCAATTTTTAAAATTTAACTAGTAACTCTTTTCTAGAACTCTATTACACCAACATTAGCTAGGCTATAGCTTTGGAATAGGTAGAGAGATACACTCTCCAAAGCACAAAACACACAATAGCATCTTGTGGTAAGGAGTGTCAAATTCCATTTGCAACATTTTGTCCTGGGAAGCCCTTCTCACACAAGGGCCAAACCTGAGGTCACATTGATATTGACAGATTTACTCACCCTGCTTTGTTAATATTGGTGTAGAGATTGCACGTATTACGGGGGTCACTTGGAGGTATACCCACAATGATGAGTGGAAGCCTCTCAAGCTGATTTCGGGCTAGATACCATGCCCTTGCGTGTGGATCGAACTGTTGACTGTCCCCCCAAGATTTATTGTTGTTGGTGGTAACCTTAGTGGCCTATCTTCTTAAGGTCTTACACAAGGTGACTGTGAAGGGGCAAGTCTTCACGGTACCTGGAATCGACGTTGGCCCAACTCACTCAGGCTCCTTGGAGGGTATACCCACGATTATGTGTGGGAGCTTGCACCAGGGTGTAAGTCCATTAAGTAGGTCGTCAATGTAACTTTTCCACCCTATCCCAACCCCTTCTCTTCTCATTGTTGTGACGTTGGATTTCATCACCAACTAGTGACTTCAGAATTAGAAGGTCTTGTTTGCTTGGTTTTGCTTCCTAGATTTTTACTAGCGCATGTTGTTTGTTTACCCAAGTTGACCATAGAATTTCCTTCATAAGTTTTCAACTCGATCACAATTGACCCTCCAAAGTGTTCACGTAGAATGCAAGGCTTACCCCCAGAAAATCTAGATGGTTCTCAACCCTTACCTACCAACTCACCAGAGGGCTCTCCTCAACAGAGTGAAGTCCAAGACATCACCACTCCACAAGTGGAAAGAACTGACTCTCTAGAACGACTCTAAATTTCTAATTCTCGAGAGGAATTTCGAATTCACCCTGACTCCAAGAGACGTATTATGCGAGTGAATTCTTCCGGAGACTTGGTTGTTCTTTCTTCTGGATCACCGACTGGACCTTTCCCAGGACCTGAGGGTCAAGATCCTTTTTGGGCTACTGGAATTTTTAGACGGGATCTCTTTGGCTCAGGAGCAGGCGTTGATATCACCGTCTCACCTGCACTACCCAAAACCTCTAATCCAGATGCAGTACCTTTTACTACTACTTATTATTTTTCTGGTATAGAAGCTCCACGATATGACCATATCTTGACTCTCCCTTTACAAATGGTCCATTACATAGATTCTATGAATCTTCACACCGGGATTACCGCGGCTAGCCAAGCCCCCATTGGCACACCACTTTCGCCCAGAGTCACCCCGACACTTCAACCCGGATACCGTGCGTTGAATGCCTCTATCCCCACTCCTACACAAATCACATATGGAACTCCTAGTGATCCCACTCCTTCTAAGCACTCTCCTCCCGGTTTCATTACGACACTTCCTCTGCCCCCTTTCAGAGGACCTTTTCCATCCTCTATCGAAGGCATTGATCCTAGTGGCACCATTCTGTCATCACCAAATTTCCAGATTTCTGATGGTGGACAATTTCACCAAGGAGGCCCAACTCAACCCCCCCTTGCAGGGAAAATCCCAATCGGACCACAACCCCTGATTGGAACACAACCCCCGATTGGAGGACAACCCCCACCAACCCCACCCTATGGAAAAAACATACCTCCATCCTTGGCCTAGTATTGGAACCATCTGATCCAACATAATCCTCAATCGACTAGGGGGAAACAACTTTCGACTAGCTCCGTCATACCCCCTGGTACAGGCCAACCCTATCCAGGTACGTCTAATCCTATTTGGGGCTTGACTGCTCAACCCCACGCCCCCATTCAAGGGTACAACAGTATGAGTTACATGCCTCCACAACAACCACCGAATCTTCCCTGATCCTCGCATTATATGCATACTGCTTATGGTCCCACTAGTTTGTCGACGGGACTCCCTCCCCAAAGTCACCAGTACCCACATGTGAACAGACAGTTACCTTTCTTAGCCACCCTGGACCTACCGATTCTGTCAAGGATTTTAAATGATTCGATCCGTCACTCGCCCCAATGGCCCACCATTCCGGCCAAACTACCATCAGACATCCCTAAATTTGATGGCAAACCGGGAGAGGACCCGAAAAATCACGTAATGAATTTTCACCTTTGGTGCTCATCCAACCAGGGATGATTTTAAGGATGGAAATTTATTTTAAAATGTAGAAACCTTGGAGAATCTTACTAATCCTTCATATTCCAACTATAAATGTTTGGCTATATGTTTGTAAAAATATTCAAATTTCTAAGGATTTTATGTAGTTTTTATAAAATTTTGGCGATTTTTAAGGTAAAATAATTTTATCCTATAGAATTTGGGCGAATCATTTTTAAAATAGCGAATCTCATTTTGGGAAAAAACATGGAAAATTAGCCCATGAACGAAATTTATCCCCTAAAATCATCCATGCATCCAACTCCTCGATGGATGACTCTATTCATTTACACCTTTTTCAACGAACCCTCATGGGCTCCACCGCGAAGTGGTATATAGAATTACCATGAGGTTTCTTCATCGACTTCAACACCTTCGCTATGGATTTCCTCACCCACTACCAATTACCGATCCGCTATGAAATGGGGACTGAGATTATGAGTTCTTTCAAACAAACCAAAGCCACTCATATCTCTGATCACATTCATGAATGGCGACGGAGACGAGGTCTCATCAAACTCGAACTTCCTGATCAGTTGCTGGAAAAATGGTTCATGAAATCATTTGTGAATGACAACAGTCATGACATCGCCATGGGTGGATTTGTCACAGAAGAACAGGCCATTAGTCATGCTCAATACCTTGACCTCATTTACTCACAAATGGGTACTCTTTACGACTTACTCCCTGATGCGCCTCATCCTTCTACTTCCGCCACTTCAACTACTCCTGCTACTTCTCATGCAACTGACGGTGTGATTAGCACTTTCCATGCCCAACCGCATTCTGTCTAAACCTCTAGCAACAACCCCAAACCCATTTCTTCTAATGTTCAAAATGCTTTGTCTCCTACCCCTCCCACCGGAAAAAAATTTGAGGTAAATGTTGTTCAATCTACCCCGCCAGTAAAAACAAATCCAGAAAGGGAAAGGTTAAGAATAAGGAGGACAAAAATAATTCAAAACCAGAGAAAACCAAAACACCACCTGTTGATGATAGGGATAAGCGCAAACCCCGATACCCTTGTCTTATCTGTGGTGATGATCACTTCACTAAGGATTGTCCACGACGAGCCGAGGTTACTAAGTTCCTTCAAGGGACCACGAAACCACCCACCCTAGTTGTTTTGTCACAACCCTTCCCTTCTCAACAATAGGCTCAATTGGTCATTCACAACCAACCATCCCCCTCCAATACATCCTATGTCTTAATGTGTACAGGTGATTCAAAGAAAAATTACATCACGCTTACCACTCGAGCCAAAGACTATTCTTCCTCCAAAGAGAAGGTTGATGTTATACCTCCTTCGTTGGTCCAACCATATCCTATGACTCCACCTACCAATGGTCCTCTTCATCTTGAACGACCAAGCCTCAACACAGTCCTTCACCCTCCTCCAAAGGGCATCGTTCGGAAATCGGATTTCAATCCTCATGCCCGTGCTGCCCAAAACTACAGTATTGTTGAAGACCTGGCCCAAGAACCATCCGCGATGTCATCCCTCGAAGTCCTTCAAAGTTGTCCTATACAACGGAAGGCATTGTTGAAAGATATCAGTGGAATCAACCCTACAGATACGAATTTAATAATTTTTGACATGGAATATCACATTCCAAGGTGACTCCCTCAACTCGCATTCCAAATACAAGTTATTGTCTCCGACAAAAACATTTGTAGAACTGTTATCGACGAGGGTGCCTCAACGTCTGTCATGTCTATTACCTGCTAGAAATCCATCAGCTCTCCTCCTTTGACTGAATCCCACAACACACTCAAATCCTTTAATGGCTCTGGTTTTAAGCCTTATGATTCCCTCCCTTCATTGCCCATTACGTTAGAAGGCAAAACGGTCCAAGTTGAAGTGGAAGTCTTTGACGCTCCTCTCGATTACAACCTTCTACTTGGTCGTAGCTGGATTGATTCCATACGCGCATTTGTGTCGACTCTTTTTCATGTTGTACATTTCCCACATCAAGGAAAGGTAATTACCATCAACCAATTAGCCTTCTTTAACTCGGATGTGCATACTAGAAATGTACCATTCATTGCCAACCACCCCCCCCNGTCAGTGTGGGTCTTCTTAAAGACTCCTCGTTAATCGGTACCTTCCCCATCCCACCAATCGATGTTCCACATCCGTTTTTCGCTTCAATCAACATAATCTCCACCTCTACTCATGGAACCCCTATGTATCACGACCCATGGATGGTACCCAACCCCGACGATCATCTTAGTTACGATGATGAAATGCCTTTGAGTCTGGTCGAATCCACCTATCAGGCCATTCAATCGACAACTCCTTCTACCCCCTCTCTTGGTGATTTATCTCCAGATCCTTTCCAAGTCATTTTTCCCATGAACGAGATGATTATGTCTATTATGGAAGACACCCCTTGGGATGATGGACATCATTGTTCCATCCTCTTCCTGGAACAACACACCATTGAGAGATACCAATGGATCTCGACCCCGTCAATTGTTGTCGTCATTTCCACCGTTCCCGAATCTACACACGACGTGTTTTTCGAAGGGAACTTGAGCAATATCTCACCCACCATTCCCCTCGACATCTCCATAAAACCTGGAATTGTCAAAAATGTGCATATCAGAGCTTCATGTTCCCCTGACGAAATCGTCACCTACCAGTCACTTTTCAAATAATTTTTTGATGTCTTCACCTGGAGCTATGAAGAAATGTCGAGTATTGACCCCGACATTGTGCTACATGAGATCAAGACATACCCAGACGCTAAACCCGTCCGGCAACATCTTCGTCCAGTCCACCCACGTAAAGCGGTAAAGCGGCTACTATCAAGCTTGAAGTTGAAAAACTTCTCAAAGCCAGTTTTATTTACCCGGTGGCTCTCACTGACTGGGTTTCCAATATTGTCCCAATCGACAACAAACAAGGCACAATTCGTGTGTGCATTGATTATAGGGATATTAACAAAACATGTCCTAAAGACAACTTTCCTACCCCCTTCATCAACCAGATTGTCAATGATTGTGCTGGAAGTGAAATCTTCTCTCTGATGGATGGTTTCTCCGGATATAATAAAATCAATATTGTTCCTGAGGACCAACACAAAACCGCTTTTATTTGTCCTTGGGGCACTTTTTCTTATCTGAAACTTCCTTTCAGTCTAAAAAATGTTGGTGCAACTTTTCAGCGCGCTGTGTCTTATGCCTTCCATGATGTCAATCACATCGTGCAACCCTATCTTGATGACTTACCCGCTCATTCCATGCGCCGTGTCGATCATCCAATACACCTCCGATCCATTTTCCTCTGATGTTGATTTTACCATATATGCTTGAATCCTCACGAATTCATTTTCTGCGTAGAATCCAGCCAACTTCTAGGCTTTATTGTTTCATGTCAAGGGATCAAGGTAGATCCTTTGAAGGTCAAGGCGATCCTCAATATCCCTCCTCCTTCTTCGCTTCGCCAGTTACAAATTTTTCAAGGGAAAGCAAACCTTCTTCGTCGTTTCATCCTGAACTATGTCGAGCTAACTCTTGGATTTACGTGACTACTCAAAAAGGGATTCGAGTTCGTATGGGATACCATCGCCAAAAAAGCTTTTGAAGCTTTAAAACTGTCCCTGACACATACTCCACTTCTCTTCCCACCAGATTACAACCGTGATTATTTCCTCTACCTCGCAGCCGCGAATTACACCATCGTTATGGTTCTCATCCAAGAGGATGATTCTCATGATGAACATGTCATCTATTACTTGATTTGAAGTCTAACACCTACCGAAACCAAGTATTTACATGTCGAAAAACTAGCCTTGTCAACCATCCAAGCAGTTCAACGTTTTCGGCAATATATCCTCTCTCGCATGACTACAGTAATTTCTAACTGCAACCCTATGCAGCACATTCTCACACTTCAACTGCTAGGGGGAAAATACTCCAAATGGATCGTGATACTCCAGGAGTTTGACTTAGAAGTCAAACACGCTAAGTCCAAGAAATCCTTAGTGTTTGTCAAGTTGATATGTGACTTTCCCTACTCTGAGACAGAAAATGTAGCAGCCGATTCATTACCTGATGAATCCCTTTTCTTGATTAGTTCTGATGATATTTAGTACGGAGATATCATCATTTATCTCCAAACCCAGACTTTTTGGCCCAATTTGTCTATTACTGACCGTCGTCGAATACGCTACCAAGCCCGTCAGTATATTATCCTTGGTGATACTCTTTATCATCGTGGGATTGACTCAGTTTTTCGACGTTGCCTCATGTTTGACAAAGTCGAGAAAGCCCTAAATGAATTCCATTCTAGAGCATGTGGTGGTCATATGTCTGGGTATGCTACTGCCCAGAAGATCTTGCGAGCTAGGTATTTTTGGCCTTCTTTATTTAACGATTGTATAATTGTCATCCAAAAATGCCACGCTTGCCAGACCTACAACCATAAAATAGGATCACATCCCGCTCCTCTTCACCTTGTGGTCTCCGTCGGTCCTTTTGCGAAATGGGGTATCGATTTCATGACATGTCACCCTCACTCGGTTGGGGGGCATGGATACATTATTGTAGCTGTAGACTATTTTACGAAATGGGTCGAGGTGATGCCGACATTTAACAACACCAGAAAGACCGCAGCATTATTCATATTCAATCACATCATAGCTCATTTTAGTGTTCCTCAGGCTATCGTCACCGATCACGGTATCCAATTTAGAAACTTCATGATGTCCAAACTCACTGAAAAGTTGGGTCTTTTCCATGAAAACTCAACACCCTATTACCCACAAGTCAACGGCCAAATCGAAGTAATTAACAAATTCCTCATTACCATGCTTCGACGAATGATAGGGATTCACAAAACGAGTTGGCACACGATGTTGTTTTCATCATTGTGGGATTACCGGACATCCGTTAAGTCTGCTACCAGGTTTACACCATTCTGGTTAGTCTATGGTCTAGAAGCCATCCTTCCAATTGAATGTGAGATACCCTCCCTAAAACTAGCCGTCGAAATCCTCCTAAACACTTCTGTCGAACAAGAACATCTGTTGTATCTCATGCAATTAGATGAAACTCGTTGCAACACCACCCTAGTCATAGAATCCCAGAAGAAACGTGTCAAAGCCCAATACGAAAAACATGTCATGCCTTGTGTTTTCTTCGAAGGTGATCTGGTTCTCCTTTACGAACAAGATCGAGATATGCTAGGAGCTGAAAATTTTGAAGCTATGTTGCGAGGTCCTTATATCGTTAGATAAGTTCTGGAAAAATGAGCTTACGAGTTAGTAGATTACGACGGTATCCCTTTGAGTGAACCCAGAAATGCGTTGTACTTAAAGAAGTACTATGCCTAAGATCACCTGTGCATGAGTACTTGTATTTTATTGTATCATACTTATTGTGTGTTACTATAGTATTGTTTTTCGTTATCTGGTCTCTACCCTCCACCATGTATGTTACGTTTTGTTTGGTTTCCAGATGTTGGAGTCTTCACTACCCACATTGGCTTCGCTGATGGCACTAGTCATAGTACTCGAAACCTTGCTTCTGTTGCTTGGGCAATTTATGCCCCTACAAATGAACTTATCACTCTACGAGGTGTGTGTCTCGGCCATGCGACCAACAATATTGCAGAGTATAGCATCATTATCGAATTGTTGATTGATGATATTTCACTCGGTATCCGTCACTTGGTTGTACGACTCGATTCACAGCTAGTAGTACTACAGTTAAGTAATGTCTATGTTATTCGAAGTCCTACTTTATTATGGGTATATTTACGAATTCGCCTCTTGGAACGTTATTTTGATTATATTGAGTATCAGCACATTCCTAGATGTCTAAATACATTAATTGATGCATTATCTAACTATGTATTAGACAGACATTTGGGCCATTTATAAACCAATCACATCACATGTATCACACAACACAAGATAAGTCGGTAGACATCGTATGTATGTATATAACGATCCAAAGTTTTTACAAAAAGTTTATGTCCAAGGACCAAAATTTCAAAATCTGAAGCTCATAGCTTCTACAAAGTAGTGTCATGGGTGACTCTCACGATAACACACAAATTCCTGGGCCACCCTATGAAGGAGTCGACTAATAGACTCTGACACGCCCACAATATGGTGCTGATAATGCCGAGGGATCTCCCCAATAGTCATGTCTGGAAAGTCAGCAGTCAACCCCTCCAAGTTTTGTTCCACTGCCTCATAGTCTTCAGCATCCCATCGCACCACTGGAGCTGCCTCTCCTTTTCATTGAATAGGAGACGTGCCTGGAGGTTGATATGGCCCCACATTTGTGTCATCAAAAAGAGATTTGTGATCAGTTCTTGGACAAACATAAAAAACAATTTATATGATAAAAATTACAAAAACATTTAAAAGAAAAAAATGTGTACTTCTTACCTAGGTCACCCCACTGAGCATCCTCAGGTAGAGATAAATCTAGATCCCCTCGAAATTCCAACCCAGCATAGGCGTAGTCATCAACCATCAACATTTGTGGTCGCAACCAGTCAAAAAATGAATCATTGTATTTGATGATAGGCCCACATGTCGGGCCATGAAGTTGCACCACCTCAGCATCCTTGGATCCTGTGGGGCCAGTAAACCCCACTCAATCTGTAATATGAGCAAGGGGACCCTCTCAAGAAATAAGGACACCAAAATTGATTCGTACCCGAACTGCTTCAGGTCACCTTTCCTGCATTTTGTCAATTGTCTCTTCATGCTACGGAGAACTGCATTTGACCAGTTGAAGACTCGTGGCTCTGTGCACTCTATGGCATATTGGAAGTAGCTCTGGAGAGTCATGTGTGGAGCTTTGATCCCAGCCATGTGTGCTATAGTGAACAAGATGGTTCGCAAGGTCAAATCTTGGATCCCCCAAATAGCCACCTTGCCTTTGCTTCTTTCCACCTCTGGGACACAGTACTAGTGACAATACTCATTCATAGGAAGTCTGCCACCTTGACTATCGGTCAAGCTAGCGTGGTACCCATGCCATGATAACCCTTTCATAAAGTAGATATCCTCGATATCTAGGGTCAAGGTGTGGACTCCCACATGAAACAACTGTTGGTCCACGTCCCAAATATGAACCAGGTACTCCAACAACCTGATTTGGGCCCTCATGCCCGAAACCCAGAAGAATTTCAAGAGCCCACAGTCTCGGAGGGCGGAAACAGTGCTCGGGTCATTCCCGACAATGGAATCCTCCTCCTCATGTTCTCTTTCTCACCACTCCAGCATTGTGATGGTCAAATACCTGCACAACAACCATAAGAGAAGAGTCAGCAACTCATTTCAAACCCTAGCATATTTTTTATTGAGCAAAAATCAAGTTGAAATTTCATTTTTCAGCCCTCGCAAGTTCCCCTTTAGCACAGTGCGCGATTCTCGTGGGTTCCCTTAAGGCCTCCTGTGAGAATCATTCATTCTCGTAGGTCCTATATGGCTAGCCTGCGAGAACACTCGGGCACAAGTTTTGGCCCTAAAACAAACCCAAAACCTTGAAATTTGCCAATGAAAACAAAAACTAAACCATGGAAAAGGTAGAAGATCAAGAGCTTACCTCGTTGAAGGAGACGGTTCACCAAACGGTTGCATGTGCCTCCCGCAATCGAGTAATGAAATTTGAGGTAAAAAGAGTTTTTTTGGGCAAAGTTCTTGGCAAAATCACAATGAATATGGTAAAATCCATTTTACCCACATATATTTACTTTTTACCATTTTTGTTGATTTTTATATTGTCTTGTCCATCAAACCTAATGCCTAATATCCCTATGAGTGTGACTTTTTGCAAATATAACGACTTTGAAGTCCACACAAAAGAGTACGGATGTTTTTTCTTTTTTCGTTGCATGTATGACTTTTTTTATAGTTTTTAGAAAAACTTCGAGCTCAGTCTTCGTTCGTTCTCGCGCTCGAAAATACATGAGAACGTAATCGAGTATACTTTTCTCATATTTTCGTACTCATCATGGTAACATGAAAATGAGGAACATAAAGGAGTATCCTTTAAGCTCTTTTCACACTCCATAAAAATGAAAAGATTGTCGAGCGGCCTTGTTTTGTTCATGCTCGTAAAAGTATCTGAACAAAACATTCGATGGGCGACAGTTTATCACTTTTTCGGTCCTGTCGAACTATTTTATGAAAAAGGAACTGAGAGAGTTCTCTTTAAGTGTTTTTCAGACTCTCAAAACATGAAAAACCCTCGAGTTTTCTATCTTTGGACTTGTTAAACAAACATTGAAAGACCCATAATGGGACCGAGCCACTCCTTCCTAGGGTTTGTTAAACATACTCCGAGGGACTCATCCAAAGGATGAGCTTACATCAACAAGCATATGTTATCCTCCTCAAGCTTGCGTAAAAATAAAGAGGTACTTGCCAAAAATGGTGGGGGGGAATTTGGGAAAGGGATGTGTTTTCGTATTCATATTATCGGCAGTAAGTGTCGCTCTTGAACATGACACCCCCTATTCGTTATTTGAAGCCGGTTTGGGAAATCCATTTGTCTCTCATTTGACTTACTACGAGGTCATATCTTGGGTCGTCTCTGAGTTAGTTCTGCCAAGTCCTTGGTCGTTTCATTCATATATTCAAGAGAAGTTCATCCAAACCCGCTATTGAGTTGATCATCTACAGTTGTCCATTCTCATTGTGTTGGCCTTCCCTGTGTCCAATTCAACCTATATCATACTCTGTCTCACCTTCAAAATCTGTTACACATTTCGTGTCATTGATGGTGGATACACCAAGGCCCTCCTGTGACAAGTTTTGTTCCATCGAATCTAGCTCATTATCTGGAAACAAGACTTAGAAATTATTTGGTACCTTGGAACTTGCATGCCTCAATGGCAGGTTTCCTCGCTTTCGACAGTGGGTTTTCATCACTGACCCCTGATCGGGAGAATCCATCAAATGTTTGACCTCAAATCATTTATTCACATTTGGTGGATTGTACTAGTGTACCTTGGGATTCATTGACATTAATGGTGATTTCCCTTGCACTTGTTAACGGTTTCATCAATGACCGGTAATCAAGTGGTTTCTACCATGTTTGACTTCAGCACATGTAATCACATGATTAGATTCGTACTTTCAGGTGATGGGATTGAAGACCCTGGGTCTCATCTTTTTTATCCAGGTTGTGATGGAATATGTATAATTTGCAGACACATAGATCCACTTTGTATGTCACATGGCTATGTCGTCCTAATTTGAGTCTTCTCTCATAGATTCACAGTGTATTCCTAATGGATATGTAGTACTTTTGACGGCATGGATCCACAGTGTATGATTGGTGGCCATGACCTACATTCATGATGTCATCCGTTTGTGGTCTGAGTATGGGAATGCCTACCTCAAAAATGGTATTATATTCTGTAGATGCTTGGTTGTTTACAGGTTTCTGATTAGGTGCACTCCTGGTTTATGACACACACACGTAGTTTACAAAGTATTTTGGCTGTCACTGATTCCGGCCTCATACTTTGGGGGGAATTTTGTTACACATGATTTTGGTCACTCTGGTAATGTCTTGACAATGGTGTATTTAGGCTCCCAACAAGGACTTTTTGCCTAAGAAAAGTGACTCATGTCTCCTTCCAAAAAACATATTTTTAAAGTGAGTTTGCAGGCTGCCTATGGCCTAGGGTGTGAGAATACCTCATTCTCGCAGGCCACCTTCACTTAGGGTGAGAACTTCTCGCACTCTGCTCCATACACAAGGTGTGAACCTGTTTTTAAGCTTAGAAAAGAGAAGAGGTCTCGAGGGTTCTAGAAGGGAATCTTCTAGAAAATGAGTTGGCATTCGTATGGTTGTCTTTTTACTGACTTCTCAGATTTGATGGGATCATCCTCATCCATGTAACCATCTCTCCTTCTCCTATATATTTAAATTTTTCTAATGGAAAAGTTTAAGAAAGATTGAATGAAGAATTGGTGAAAGAATTGTGTGAGGAACCCTACTTTGACAGAAGCTTGAAGGCTCTATTTGGTCTATCAACAGGAATTGGATCTTCTTCATGCAAGTACAGAGCAAGTGTGTGTGTTGGAGCCAAGGGTCACTAAAAGGAATCTTGCGACATCAAGGCGATCAGGTTGTATCTTCTACTTTCAATTAATATGATATAGCGGCATGTCCCTTTCCCATAAAGTTACATTTACTTTATTGTGTAATTCCTTGATCATATGCATAAGTTGACGTTGAATATATTTTTCTATCTTCACTTTGGTTGGCTTGTGTTGTCTTGGACTTGACTTCACGAGAGCACTAGAGCGAAGCAGTAACAATAGAGACCTAAGGAAGCGATATAAAGGTATGTCACTTATTCCTTCCTATTAGCAAATTCAATGATCACAACTTAGGGAAAGAGTTGTGTCATGTCCTATTTTGTTCTAGATCCAGGTGGATCTAGGGAGATATATTAGTGTCTGCACCTACCAATTAGTCCAATAACAATCAGTATCTGAAAGAACCTGGTGATGCACTCCAAGATGAAGCACATTCCAATCAAGTATCACTTTCTACGGGAACAGGTTGCTCAAAAGAACATCAGAGTTGAATATGTGGGAACAAAAGAACAAGTGGAAGATATCTTTACAAAATCTCTTCCAAGGTAATCCTTTGAGTGTCTTCTCCAGAGACTCAGGGTAATTTCTACTCCAAAATGAATTATTTTGAATGCTTATCTTATATGTCTTATATTTACACGAGAAAGCAATATAAAGAAGACAGATCAAGTTGGGGGACAAGTTTCAGGAAGATTTTAGTCAGGGGGAGCAGCCCCAAGGATAGTTCAGTTAGGGGGAACAACCCTGGAAGGGAAGTTACCTTTGACATTGATGCCAAAGGGGGCGATATTTATCAGAGGTAGGATAGAGAGTTATATTCTTGGAGAGAGCTTGGAGAGAGAGCACAAAGGCATGGTTCCAGGGGGAGTGATGGTCACAAGGGGATCATGAGAGATATGACTTCAGTATTCAATCAAAGTGTTGCCATCAATGCCAAAGGGGGGCATTGTCGATTAATTGGGTTGGTTTTCATTGATGTCAACCCTTGAAGCAAGTCTGGTAGTAAATTATGGTATCCCTAATAGTATTATTAAGGGACTTCATTTTTATTGATGTATAATGGTATGAAGTTTAATATATTTGCAGGTAAGACTATTCTATATGGATAGTACATGTTATGCAATTTCTGGTGATATGTGGAACATCACATAACTCCTCACGGTTAGAGAGTTATGGCCTGGTAAAGTGGAGAAGCCTTATGAGTTATCTAGAAGGTCAAAGAAGTTAAATTAATTCTAGAAGCTCTTAGAAGAAGTTGACTAGTCAAGTGGGTGAAACTAGGAGTTAGTCATGGGTTAAGCTATTGCAATAAGAAAATAATTAAAAATAATTTAGTTGCAACTAGAAGTGGAGAATTTACTATTTGTAGCAAGGTGAGTTAGAAGTGGACAAGTGGTTAAAAGTGGGTTATCCCTAAAAGAAGAAAAGTGGGTTAAGTTGGTTAGAAGGTAACCTCTTGAGGAAGCAACATGGAAGTATAAATAAGAGAGAAAGACTCTCCCATTAGCACCTATTGAATATCATTGAATATCTATTTTGTGAAATGTTATTTGACAGGTATTATTGATAGAGAAAAGTGCGACAGAAAAAGTGCAGCAGAAAAATCGCAGTAGAAAAAATGCGGTAGGAAAAGTGAGCCAGAAAAATTGTGGGAGGAAAAGTGCAGCAGAAAAATCGCAACAAAAAAAGTGCGGCAGAAAAATCATGGCAACGAAACCGCGGCAACGGAATGCTACAAAAAAAAAATGTATGGTTTTCATATGTGTAGTGTTGAATTTATGAATCTGGTTGAGGGTTTTCCTTGTAAATCTGTTGGATGCCCTCTTAGAAGTTTAGGGCTTGTTGTAGAGTTGATCTGAGGAAAATCTACTAAAGTTTAGTATTAGTTCATGTTTGAGGGATTTTGGTTGAGGTATGTCGCTGAAGTTATTGGTACAGTTAGAGGTTGTATAACGGTGAGGTTCTAGCACATGGTTTGAGGTACATGCTTATGGTATAGTGTTTGAGGTATATGTGATCATATCAGATTGGTTGATGAGTATACAATGACAGGTTTCTCAGTGACAGATTTGAAAAAACGGGTTGTGACAGTGACATATTCATTTTCTACATTTGGAACTTATATTTCAAGGCGGTTGGACAGGACAAGAATAGGTGGTTGTAGCCACCTTTTGGTTGTAGCCAGAGAACATAGGGGGTTGTAGCCAGAGAATTAGGGAGTTGGAGCTTCCCTCAGGTTTTATCCTGAAAATAGGGGGTTGGAGCCTCCTTCTAGTTGCAACTGGAAAATAAAGGAAGTTGGTGCTTCCAATGAATGTAATTCTTAAAGAAAAATATGAAAAAAAATTATGTGGTTTTCTCCTGCATTGGGTTTCCACGTAAAAAATACTGGTGTACTATGTATGTATATGATTGTTCATTTTTTCATGATTTATTTACTCTGCACTTATTGGATAATAATGTTATATTTATCATAAAGATAAATAACACATGCATATTTTGGTTAAAATGATTAAAATTTTATATTACTGATTCACCCCCGCCCTCTTAGTAATACAATGCTCTACATAGATACATCCAAACTGAAATGGATTTTCTATACATCTCATCGTTGGGAGCTTCCTATCAATATGTTATTAAAATCAAGTAGAAATTTAGGCACCAGAACAAATGGGAGTTTATGTTTCCAAATCCACAACAACCAAAGCATGATAAAGATGGCCCTAACAAAAAACCTTCCGGCAACCAGTCCAAGCCACAGGAAAAGAAGGGTGACAGGAAGATGAAGAAGGACATTGGAAAGTGGTGTGATTTCCACAAAATCTCCTGGAAAAACACTAATGAATGTCGCTCAAAATAGTCATTGGTGGCCAAGATCAAAGATAAGGAGTCAAACCCTGATTCAGAATCTAATTTAGAAAATAATGGAAAAAGATAGATCATTGGCGCAGACCCCACTGCTACTATCGCAACCGCAATAATTCAACCAGAAGAACCAATCGATCCTGAAGAAGGGGCACATCTTTTTCATTCACAGATGTGGCTGAAGGGGGCCCCACTGCATTTTATTGTGGATAGCGGAAGCCAAAAGAACCTCATGTCATCAAAGGTCGTCAAACAATTTGGATTGTCAACAAAACAACACCTGCAACCATACAACATTGGGTGGCTTCGTCAGGGACACGATATCTGTGTCAGCCAGCACTATCGATTTTTATATGGCATCCATCCCTTCAAGGATGAGGTATTATGTGATGTTTCCCCGTTGGATGTCTATGATGTTCTCTTAGGCCAGCCATATATGACGTGGAAGTGCCATGTTATCTATGAGTTTCGACCTCGTAGTGTCAGTATTACACTGGGGGGTCATCTCTACAGGATACCAGAGGTAGTTCCAACTACTGTCCCACCTAAACACTGTCACAAGGTAGTATCTCATACTACAAAATTCATCTTCTTCACAGTCTGTTCAAATGGTGAACAGAAGAACACCGCAACCACTCCAGCCTCAATCCAAGCACCTTCTGTCTAGCAAAAGCAAGTCGACAATATTGCAGCAAAGCGCAAGGATTCCTTCTGCACATAGTCATTTCATTTAACCAGACTGGTTAAAAAGGTCCAACCCTTCCAGCCATAAGTTCATGACAACCTTCAACAAGCTAAGCAGCGAACTTCTCCAACAAGGCAAGTAGCGCATCAAGATGTAGATTCAACAAACGCTTTTCCCTCTCCCCCATACACTCAACACAATGGAGACCATTACTTCCTAAGGAGGGAGGATTGATCCAGGTGGATATCGATGGCTACCCACCTATTCCAACTGTCTCAAAACAGTCTTCTAATGACTTACTACTTTCAGCAGTTTTCCAATTCTTGAACTTTCGGGGCCACTTTGAGGGCCTAAATGAAGTATTTTCAGGATTGAGCATTGTTATCATGTAGTTTGTAGTTAGGATAGTAAATCATTGAAGAGTAGTCAAACAGGAACAACTGGAACCAATCCCACCCAATGTCACCTCAATGGGATGATTCTTTTTGTTTAAGGAGGTAAGGCCAAGGGGAGACGTCCCCGGTAACCTGGTTTTTTGAGAAGGAAAAGGATTGTAAGACACATATAAATTCCCCCCCTCACAATTCACCACCAAGCAGATAGTCCAGCTAACAGCCAATAATAAAGTATAACCCCAAAAATAAAGATACACCTGCCTAAGACAAAGCAACAAGAAACTGATATATGCAAGCTTGCTCACTTGGTTAGTACTTCATATAAATCAATGACTATATGATACAGATATAAGCAATTGGATAATAAATATTGACGAAGTCAATGTTTATAAAATAGCAATGAAATATAATGTTACTTCTTTAATAAATGCTAAGAAAACGTGGCCTTCAATGAAACCATCAACACTTCATTCAATTAATGCCTTTAAACCACCATTCAATTCCTTATAAGAGAAACGTTAGTTGCACAAGTGATATTGTAGCAAACGATGATGGAAGCACTTTGTTAGTAGGGTTAGTTATGGGCTAGGGTTAGAATAGTTAGGGTTTCATTCAAAGTATTGAGAGTATTTTTGATCATAATAATCACAGGCTAGGTCTTAGATCAGGGCATTTCCTAGGGTTAATGGAGTCAAAGGGAGGACGCAAGAGCTGAAATATCAAGGAAAATAATAAGGCTAAAGACTGGAGGACTAAGTCTTGAGGTGTTGATATGGAAAGGCCTCAAGGTCAAAACCCTAGGGGAGAGAGGCTCACTTTGGTGTAGGAGAAATAGGCCTCAGTTCTCTCTCGTCCTTCCTTAGCTTTAATGGAAAATTGGCTAGCTCATAAAGTGGCATAAGACTAAGACAAGAGGTCTTGCAGGCAACGTGTTGCTATGGAAAGGCTTTACCAACAAACCCTAGGTTAAAAAATGGCTCTTCAAGGTGTAGGGGAACTAGGCCTTGAGATGTCTTCTCCTTCTTAGCTCAGGAAAGGTAAAACGGCTAACAAGAGAAGATGGGGAAAGAGTGTAGCTAAGGCTAGGCTCTTTCTCTCTTCAACTAATGGTTGTAAATTATTGACGGGGACATGAGACAAGGACCAATGATGTGTGCTTGTCACCTAGTTTTTATTCAGAAAATTTATAACAGTAAATGAAAGAAATAACAATACAACCATTCAATTAAGAAGTTTTGCATAAATTCGCTTACATTTCACAAAGAAAGATCATAGCAAACCCTAGTTGTAACACCTTCCATCAAGGAATATGCCAAAAATAGATCCAAAATGCCTTCCTTCAACAAATGCACCTCACAATTTCATCCAAAGAACCCAAGTGTAGCACAAATTTCAAACCTCACTAATGAGTGAGTGAAATATGATGATAAAATGAGAGTAAAAACCCTCAATATATACTATATCAATGACCTAATTTTACTTTTAGGTCATAAAAAGGACAACGAGGCCAAAATACTAAAAAATAATATTGTTTTACATTAAATGACAAATTAAAACCCTAATCAAGCAACAAAAGGACGTCATCCCCTTTCTAGGGTGATGTTAGCCCCTTCTAGAGAAAATTCAGCCTCTAGGAGAAAAACGTTAGCCCTCCTTAGGCTTCTCCAAGCTGCCTCACATGCCAAACTACCATGTCCATCTGTCAAAACTTCCATGAAGCAAGGATGATGTCATGGACCTGATGGGTGATGTTCTAGGCCTTCCAAGGCCAATGTTCCACTGAAAAGGGCACAACCCCCCTAGGTCAAGCTCTGTCAGGGTGCCTCTAGTGGAACATCCTCCTCTTCTCTGGTGAAAATACCCTGATCCATATATGTCCTATCTCTCCCCCCTGATGGGGTCTTGACATCCATCTGATGGGATCTTTATCCCCATGGAGGTTCGAAATGATCAACTCCCCATGTGTACCGGTCCAAATGGTACATGTCTATTGGGCATGATCCTGCACATCAATAGCTACGCCCTCCATCGGATTATCAGTCACAGGGATCATAGCAATGTCAATCACATATCATCATCAATATTATTAAACATGTCCATAAAGTCCCTAATTGATGCAGGAGCATCTCTCCACGCAGCCAGTCAGCCAGCCATCCACGTCAGTGCGCATGCATTCAAATGTTGAAAGGGAGGCGCAACCTCATTTGAATTTGAAATGAATGTAATTTAATGTGTTTAGGCTGTTGAGCCATAGAAGCCATGCCTTTGTGCAAGTGTTAGGTAGATCGGATTTAATGCTAGATCGGCTGAGATCTAGATCCAGCTGCTGGACTAGACAGCTATTTATTGTAATTGAATAGGGTAGATAGATCTGGAGGGAAGAGATCGAAGAGCCCCCTCAGGTAAAAGAGATTTCCAGATCTCATTTTGAGTAGGGAGTGAAGAGGAGTCAAGGGAAGAGAAGAGCCAGAGAGAGCTCAAGGACACCTTTTAATTACAGGCATTTGCCATTTTAATACAAAGAGCAGTTTTTCCTGCATTATTATGTGTTATGTGGATGTCTGTGTGTGTTATTTTATATGCTGTGAATGTGTATATGTTAGGAATTTGCAGGGAGTTTGTATGATTTCAGACTTGAGAGGTCTTTGAGGCTTCATGTCAGGAGGACATGACAGAGAGATGCGGTCTCTGAACACCAGTGCACAGAGGATGCATTTCTAATCTCTGCGGAGTCAGACAAAGACCTGTTGCGGAACAGAAACTGGGATCAACAACTCAGGAAGAAAACCTCAAGGTTGTTGAATACCTTAGAGGCAAGGTTGTGTAGGAGAAACACAGTTGCAGACATAATTCTACTATGAATTCTATAGAGCTCTACCAAGTGGGCATTGAGCATACGCATGGGAAGCGTTGGAGAAGAACTCTGATGTGAGTTCTTAAGAAGTAACAGAATCACTGAGGATTATGGGAAGCTCTGCCAGGTGGGCATTGAGCCAGTGCAAGGAGTGCACAGAAGAAGGAACTTTGTTGTGAGTTCAAAAGAAACAGGATCACTGAGGATTTTGAGAAGCTCTGCCAGGTGGCATTGAGTAGGTGCAAAGGGTGCACAGAAGGGACAGAACTGTTGAACATTCTGTGAAGAAGATACTTCTCCAAGAGGGCGTCGAGGAAGTGTGCAGATAGGCACAGAATAAGTGAAGAGAACTCTTTGAGTTCTAGAGCTGGAGGAAGAGTCCACTAAAGGATATTCGTTGGGTTGTTGAACACCCCGAAAGACTCAGCAAGAGGTTGCTTGAGGAAGCAGGATAGCCAGGAGGGCGTCATATTTCCCCATCTGTGGGAGAAGAAAGAAAGACAAAATACCTTAGGGGTCTGAGTAGTTGAGAAGCTCAGGAGGGACAATGCTTTCACGCACAGATTCGGACTGCAAGGAGTGCAGTGGATGAAGAGCTCTTTGGACAGTTCAAAGTTCCCAAAGCTCAAGAGAAACAACGTCTTCATATGCGAAGGCGAACTCGAAGTCGAGAGCTCACAGGAGGAAAAAGCGTGAAGGTCGAAGCCTTTGGACCGACTGAAATTATTCCAAGTCTGGGAAGGAGAAAGTGCGCAAGCTCAGGAGGGAGCAGTAGCAGTCGTCGGATGGAGAGAAGAGATCTGGACCATTGATTTCATGTCCAGAGAGCGCACGGGAGAAGAATGGATCTGAGCCGTCAGATTTAGAGCGAAGAACCCGACCGCCGTCGGATCTGCAGAAATTTGTGAGGGAGTTAAGTCCTCGTAAACAGGAGTAGAAATACCGACGAGAGGTGTGGAGGCATCAGGATATCAGCACTCGAAGAATCGGAGTTCCCGAGGTCGTGAAAGTCGGGACATTTCAAGTTTCGAAAGCGCAAGATTGGATCAGGACCGTCCATTTGTGGGGACACGTGGAAAAGATCCAGGTTATCGGTGAAAACCCCGACAGGAGGTCGTCTATCAGCTAATCGGGGATCGGGATATCGGGAGTCCCGTGAACAATCGCATCAGGCATTGCAAAATCATGAAACACGATTTCCTGATAAGGCACAGGAGAGTGCGGGCCACAGAAAATTCAACGGAGGACAAGTGTCACATCATATCGGAGTTATCGGGGAAAGTCACGATAAGAAGTCATCATATTGGGGATCGGGATATCGAAAATCCTGTGGACACAAAGTCTAGATATTTCGAAATCGCGAAGTCCAAAACCCCGGCGGAGTTAAAAGCTCCATTGTGGGAGCCAGCTATCAGTTGAGCGGAAAAGTCAACCGAGGACAGGTTGCAAGTCCATCGGAGGATCAGGAATCGGAGTTTCACGAGTCCCGTGAACATTTGTAGTTGGAAGCGCGATATCGTGAAATGCGATATCCCGACACTTAAAGGTGTGGGGCCATAGGAGTCGGTAAAGGATAAGTGGAAGACTATCGGGGATCGGAGGATCGTGGATCCCATGAGCGAAGGGTTTGTGCATTTCAGAATCGCGAACCTCGAAACTCCAATAGGAAGAACCTCGATAGGAACCTATGACTGCGGTCATATGAGGTCAGGTCATATGGACCATGGTATAGTCAGGAAGGACTAAGACCAAGAGGGAGCGCATCGGGGATCGACATATCGCGAGTCCCGTGGACATGCGTATTTCGGCATTGAAAAGCCCGAAACCTCGATGAGAGAAAATTGACTGCGGTCATATGGTTGGTGGTCATGTGGACCAGGAGCTGAGCCAGGAGGGCTAGGTGAGGTTAAAGCACGTCGGGAATCGGAGTATCGCGGATCCAAAGGACGTTTGCAATTTGGCATCGAAAAGTCTGAAACCCCGATGAAGAGTATGACTATGGTCATATACGAGTAGGTCACATGGACCAAAAGTTGAGGTAGAGGGGTGCGCATCGGTGAAAAGGAGCTCATCGGTGATAGGGGAATCGAGAGGACAGTGACTTTCGATAGCAGTGAAAATCCCAAAACCCTGAAACCCGATATTGAGTCGGGAAATAGTCACGGTAAAGTGCAGAAGGCCGTGAAGGGAATTAAAGGACCTGTGGATCGGGTTTTATCAGGGATTCCATTGGAGGAATATAAAGAGCCTCTTCGGCTCAGTACAAAAGGGATTTTGAACGATCCTGTGAGAAGGAGAGTGTGACAAGGTGGGAGTAGTGTGGTCGCGGTTATCTCCACTGCATCAAGTGGTATCAGAGCCTGAATCTTGCTTGTATATTTTAGGCAGGAAGAGGCAGGAAGAGGTAAGGAGCACTCTGAGACGCATCAAGTGGTATCAGAGCGGGATTCTATTTGTATATTGCATACAAAGGAGGAGAGAAGAAGACAGAGCGTTGGAGACTCTACGACGATTGTTTGCAGGTAGGAAACAGTCGAAAAGATAGTCAGGGAGACTGTAGAACGAAGATGGAAACACTCGGGATGTAGAGTGATAGTAGGTTTGATGGGAAAGATAGCACCATGGTTACTGAAGACCATAAGCATGTTGGGAGGAAGAAAAGCAAGGCAAAAAAGCTTGTAGAATTGGATAAAGAAAGGGATAAAGAGCTCTATGAATTAAAAGCGGACATAGAGAAGCTCGAACTGCGGATGCGGTAGGATAGGAGGAGGAGACGGATGCATGAATTGCCCATGGAGAAGGAAAAAGAAAAATGGCCAGTCAAGCAGCTGATGGTCATGAGACAGCGCAGGCTATTAAAAGGGTGGCTGAGGTATGCTGAAAACCTCAAGGCCACAAAAGAAAAGGTGATTTATCTCTGTAAACCAGAGACTGGGAGAGGTTTCGATGATGAAGAGGATGAATTGGTATCAGTTGAGGATCTCAAGGAATTCCAGGAGGGCAAAGAAGAAATTCCAGATTTCCAGGAGGGCAACGAGTTGAGATCAGCTGAGGATCTCACAGACTGTCAGGAGGACAGCCAGGGAATTTCACATTGTCAGTTGGGCAATGGTATGAGGTCACTGTGGGATCTCAAAGACTGCCAGGAGGGCAGCAGAAGCATCTCAGATTGCCAAGTGGCCAGAGATGAGAATGTGGGACTAGCTGAAAGTCTCATAGACTCGGAGGTGAGTTCAATTCAGCAAGGAGTGCTGATGAAGATGGCATTAGTTGATCTCATAGTCTTCCAGGAGGGCAGTAGAGACATCCCATATTGCCAGATGGGAAGGGATGAGTAGGTGAAATTTTATCAGCCGAAGGAGCTGACAAAGTAGATGAGACTGTCTGAGGGTCTCCTAAATTCAGAGATGGGTTTATATCAGCATGTGCAGCTGACAGAGGAGGAATATCAGGATGATATTCTGATGATTGGGGGAATTGGAATATTCCTACCATTTTCCCAGGAGGAGGCAGAAGTCTGTGTTGCAGATGATGCAGCAACAGCAGAGGAACAGTCAGCTGAGACTGTCAAAGAGGAATTGGAGCAGGTGTTTGAGACTATCCAAGCACAAGAAGGTGAAGAAGATGAGCATTCTGAGGAATGGCTCAATGACTTCATCCAAGAAGCTGAGGAAGCTATAGCATTGGAGCTAACAGCAAAGGAAGCAGAAGAGGATGATGAGCATTCTGAGGAATGGCTCAACATTATTCATCCAAGAAGCTGAAAGGACTGCAACAAGGGAGTTTACAGCCGAAGAAGAAGGGGCAGAAAATATTTGTTTTGCTGATTTGTGGGAGCAGATTGAAGTCCTGGAAGAGAGGGTAAAGGTGCAGGGCGTGCACATTCAACAGGTGAAGTTGGAAGCGGATGGAGGAGGCATGGGATATCATGATGATCTACTCATGTGCCAAAAAAATTTGCAGCTGAGGAGACTGCATGAGTAGAGCCAACCATGGGAGCAACTAGATGCGGTGATCGAGGAGATCATGGAGCTGATGTTGAGGTCAGAAGAGACTGCCAGCAGGGAGAAGCTGAGCAGAAGGAATGAAGCAGCAGTAGCAGCGCAGCAAAATCAGCAGCAGCAGCAGCAAGATGGAGTAGATGGAAAGCTCCAGATATTTGTTTGGGATCCAGGAGGATTTCCAACCTCTTAGAGGGGAAGCGCATGAGCAAGAGCTCATGATTTTGCAGCTGAGGAGTATGATGCAGGAGAATCTCTCCACGCACCCAGCCAACCAGCCAGCCACGTCAGTGCGCATGCATTCAAATGCTGAAAGGGAGGCGCAGCCTCATTTGAATTTGAAATGAATGTAATTTAATGTGTTTAGGCTGTTGAGACATAAAAGCCATGCCTTTGTGCAGGTGTTAGGTAGATCGGCTGAGATCTAGATCCAGCTGCTGGACTAGACAGCCATTTATTGTAATTGAATAAGGTAGATAGATCTGGAGGGAAGAGCTCGAAGTGCCCCCTCAGGTAAAAGAGATTTTCAGATCTCATTTTGAGTAGGGAGTGAAGAGGAGTCAAGGGAAGAGAAGAGCCAGAGAGAGCTCAGGGACACCTTGTAATTACAGGCATTTGCCATTTTAATACAAAGAGCAGTTTTTCCTGCATTATTCTGTGTTATGTGGATGTCTGTGTGTGTTCTTTTATATGTTGTGAATGTGTGTATGTTAGGCATTTGTAGGGAGTTTGTATGATTTCAAACTTGAGAGGTCTTTGAGGCTTCATGTCAGGAGGACATGACAGAGAGCTGCGGTCTCTAAACACCAATTCACAGAGGATACATTTCTGAACTCTGTAGAGTCAGACAAAGACGTGTTGCGGCACAGAAACTGGGATCAACAAATCAGGAGGAATACCTCAAGGTTGTTGAATACCTTGGAGGCAAGGCTGTGTAGGAGAAACACAGTTGCAGACAGAATTCTACTGTGAATTCTATAGAGCTCTGCCAAGTGGGCATTAAGCATACGCACGGGCTGCGTTGGAGAAGAACTCTGCTGTGAGTTCTTAAGAAGTAACAGAATCACTGAGGATTCTAGGAAGCTCTTCCAGGTGGGCATTGAGCCAGTGCAAGGAGTGCACAGAAGAACGAACTCTGTTGTGAGTTCAAAAGAAATAGGATCACTAAGGATTTTGAGAAGCTCTGCCAGGTGGGCATTGAGTAGGTGCAAAGGGTGCACAGAAGGGACAGAACTATTGAACGTTATGTGAAGAAGATACTCCGCCAGGAGGGCATCGAGGAAGTGTGTAGATAGGCACAGAAGAAGTGAAGAGAACTCTTTGATTTCTGGAGCTGGAGGAAGATTCCACTGAAGGATCTTCGCAGGGTTGTTGAACACCCCGAAAGACTCAGAAAGAGGTTTCTTGAGGAAGCAGGATAGCCAGGAGGGCGTCATATTTCCCCATCTGTGGGAGAAGAAAGAAAGACAAAATCCCTTAGGGGTCTGAGTAGTTGAGAAGCTCAGGAGGGACAATTCTTTCACGTACAGAGTCAGACTGCAAGGAGTGCAGTGGCTGAAGAGCTATTTGGAGAGTTCAGAGTTCCCAAATCTCAGGAGAAACAGCGTCTTCATACGCGGAGGCGAACTCGAAGTCGAGAGCTCGTAGGAGGAAAGAGCACGAAGGTTGAAGCCTTTGGACTGATTGAAATTCTTCCAAGTATGGGAAGGAGAAAGTGCACAATATCAGGAGGGAGCAACAACAGCCATCGGATGGAGAGAAGAGATTTGGACCATTGATTTCATGTCCAGAGAGCGCATGGGAGAAGAATGGATCTGATCCGTCAGATCTAGAGCGAAGAATCCGACCGCCGTCGGATCTGCAGAAAGTTGTGAGGGAGTTAAGTCCTCGTAAACAGGAGGAGAAATCCCGATGAGAGGTGTGGAGGCATCAGGATATCAGCACTCGAAGAATTGGAGTTCCCGAGGTCGTGAAAGTCGGGACATTTCAAGTCTCGAAAGGGCGAGATTGGATCAGGACCGTCCGTTTGTGGGGACACGTGGCAGAGATACAGGTTATCGGTGAAAACCCTGACAGGAGGTCATCTATCAGCAAATCAGGGATCGAGATATCGGGAGTCTCGTGTACAATCGCATCAGGCATTGTGAAATCGTGAAACGCGATTTCCCGACAAGGCACAAGAGCGTGCAGGCCACGGAAAATTCAACGGAGGATAGGTGGCACATCATATTGGAGTTATCGGGGAAAGTACCGATAGGAAGTCATCATATCGAGGATCGGGATATCGGAAATCCCGTGGACATGAAGTCCAGAAATTTCATAATCACAAAGTCCAAAACCTCGACGGAGTTAAAAGCTCCATTGTGGGAGCCAGCTGTCAGTTGTGTGGAAAATTCAATGGAGAACAGGTTGCGAGTCCATCGGAGGATCGGGAATCGAAGTTTCACGAGTCCCATGAACATTTGCAGTTGGAAGCACGACATCACAAAACGTGATATCCTGACACTTAAAGGCGTGGGGCCATAGGATTCGGTAGAGGACAGGTGGCAGACTATCGGGGATCGGAGGATCGCGGATCCCGTGAGCGAAGGGTTTGTGCATTTCAGAATCGCGAACCTCGAAACTCCGATAGGAGGAACCCCGATAGGAACCTATGACTGCGGTCATATGAGGGCAGGTCATATGGACCATGGTATAGTCAGGAAGGACTAAGACCAAGAGGGAGCGCATCAGGGATCGGCATATCGCGAGTCCTGTGGACATGCGTATTTCGACATTGAAAAGCCTGAAACCCCGATGAGAGAAAATTTACTGCATTCATATGGTTGGTGGTCATGTGGACCAGGAGCTAAGCTAGGAGGGCTAGGTGATGTTAAAGCACGTCGGGAATCGGAGGATCGCGGATCCAAAGGACGTTTGCAATTTGGCATCGAAAATTCCGAAACCCCGATGAAGAGTATGACTGTGGTCATATATGAGTAGGTCACATGGACCAAAATTTGAGGTAGAGGGGTGCGCATCGATGAAAAGGAGCTCATTGGTGATTGGGGAATCGAGAGGACAGTGACTCTCGACAGCAGTGAAAAGCCCGAAACCCCGAAACCCGATATTGAGTCGGGAAAAAGTCACGGTAAAGTGCAGAATGCCGTGAAAGGAATTAAAGGACCTGTGGATCGGGTTTTATCAGGGATTCCATTGGAGGAATCTAAAGAGCCTCTTTGGCTCAGTAAAAAGGGATTTTGAACGATCCTGTGAGTAGGAGAGCACGACAAGGTGGAAGTAGTGTGGTCGCGATTATCTCCACTGCATCACTAATACATCAGTCAAAGCTCAAAGACATTACACAAGCCTACAATATAAATTTGGAGAAAATGACAGGGCGTCCTATTGTGCTAGTGTCCACAGGAAGAGGAAATTTTCCGTAAGAGACCTCATCCAAGCCATGCAAGTGGGTGATGTGGTCAAGGGATATCCAAGCAGGTGGGTGCAGTGAGGGCAGAGGATGCAATTTTTTACCTATGGGTGCCTTTGTAGAAGGCGAGTTGTACATGTCCTAGATGCAAATATTTCCAAGCCCATGCCTTTATTCTTTCATTTTTATATTTCTTTTTTCTTCAAAAGGCTAATCATGGGACACTGCTCTAGTGCAGTGACCAGTGGTGACAGCGTTACCCACAAGTACTTTCACAGAAATGAGAAGGTTGGCTCTTGACGAGACCCCCTTTCCCTTGGCCATGCAACCAACAGTCACTACCTTGGCATGGTAACCAACTGGTGGTAATGTCATACTGCTAGGTACCCATGGACCTAATAGGTTGGCTTGTGATGAGACCCCCTATCCTCTAACTAGGTCTTATTTTTTTATTTTACGGGTCTCTCTTGTTTCTTGGTGAGAAGCCTTTTATTGCTTTCACGTGGATTCCTGGGCGAAGCATCTCAAGGTTTTATTCTTAGGATTTTATCTTTTTCCAGCTTGCTTTTACCTTCTAGGCCTTTAGCCCCTTCTTCCCACAAGGTAAGGTGCAATCCTGTAAATAGGTCAACCCATTTCCCGGACAAGTGGAATGGGATAGGTGAGCAGGAAGCAAGATGAAAGAGTGGTGCTATGAAGGGAGCAGATGATGGATTTTTAGAAATCCCCCCCAGTGGCAAACCGAAACCTAAGGACACAGGCTTACTAGGGCATCCTATCAAACCCCCCAGACATGGTCAAGTGGGAAAGGTTAAGATCCAAGCATTTGTTAGAAACAAAAGGAATCAAATGCACATATTCAAGAGCTTTGATGATCAAAGTGACACAGACCATGATACTGGGACTAATTACCTCATGGAGCAAGAACCATCTCTAACACAAGACCAAGCCGATGGTGACGGATGTTGTTGTTGATGACAAGATAAAGGTGCTAGAAGAAAGAAAAGGTGGGCCCCCCAGGGCCATGCTAAAGTCAATCCTTCTCTTGGTGCTCCATGTCTAGGACCTATGGGCCTCGAGACATGATCTCCTCGTTATCCCTAAAAGTGGGGGATAACATCTGGCTCCAACTCGGGCACATGTGTTCACCGTAGAGCGCATGAGAACATCAGCATCTATGGAATAACCTATTTACCTACTTGATCTCAATAGAAAACATCAGTAACTGATTAGGGTGGTCATAACACCCCAACATATATATA
>ML809153.1:42869-57101 GCA_009831015.1 Picea engelmannii | reverse complement strand
CTACAGGATGGGATGGCTAGAAGTGACTTTCAGTGGCCAGGGAAGCCACAAGGAGAGATAAGGAGCTTTTCAAAGGTAAAAAGGTTAATTAATTAATTAAAGTGATTTAATTAATTAATTAAATATTAATAAAATGAAAGTCACTTTGGAGGGACAAGGCGAGCCAAAAATTATAAAGGAAAGGCAAGGGCCTCTTCTCATTCATTCATGTACGATCTTATTTTGATCTCTGGCTTCTAGCTAGTGAGCCCAATATTGGGGGGTTTGAGGGTTTTGACATAACAAACCCTAGAGGACGATTCGGTGGTGAAAGATTCCACCTATCTTGTCCCAAGATTGGTCTCGGAGATGCAATACTCTCCCACACCATTCTAGTTCCAGATCTACTCAGTTACAGGAGGATTCTACATCAATTTCATGTGCAGATAGAGAGAGGGTGCACCAGATGAGGGATTCCAGCAAGAGGGGCGCTCCATCTTTGGAGAGAGATTCATTGTAGGAGATTGGCAGGGCCTTTGAGGATTCTATCACTTGGGTTTTCATTGCAGGGCCGTTGACATCAGATCTAGTGCTTTCTGAGATATTTTTATGGCTCAGATTATTTCTTGAGAAGTGGGGCGAATTGAAGAGAAGGAGGGCGTTTTTGAGATCCAGATCTAGTCTGTTTGGAGGGGTTACACTTCAGATCTGATCCTGAGACTTTACCTAGTGACTTGCAGTGTCCCAATCTATATTTATGGAGAGTTTTATATCATTTGGAGGCCTCCTTCAGCAGGGCTGAATTATCTAGGTTTTCAGTCATCCAATGGGGCGCACCATTCAGTGGGAGATTTCAGATCTACATAGATTGAGAGGAATCTTGGAGATTCGGTCACCTGGGTTGTTCTTACCATCACCCGATATATCAGTTGGCATATTTATTAGGGTGATTGGACACTTTTGGCAGCAGGGTCAAGTTATTGAGGGTTTCAACCTTCTATTGGAGCGTGGCATTCTTCAACTGGAGAGTTTGGCATTCATATATGTTTGTATTGATCTTCATTTCTTATTCATCCTTTGGAGGCATATTTTGTATTAACGGGAGCATTTTGTAGCAGATCTTATCTATTGTCTATCTTCTTGGCCATCTGTTGAGTATTCTAGATCGGCATCTTCATTGTAGTAGGGTTCTCTATTTTATGAATAAAGAAGAATTGAGATGTTTTGGCTTGTCTATCTTATTGCATATGGTTGAGGTATGTTCCATGGTTATATCTTTCTTTTATTTGCTGCATACACACATATAAACACATCTAAAAGGTAGATCAGCAAAGTGTTTGACGAAATACCTCACTCAAAAAAAGTTTTAAAAAGACACCAAAATAGTGATGATCCTTGCATAATGGCTTGGGATCATTACAGTGGTATCAGAGCTTAAAATCCTGCAAACCTGAGGGCTCTTTATGGATAGTTGGAAGGAGATGGATTTGTTTTACCTTGCTAGAGAGAGTATGATATGTAAAGGGGAATATTACGCCCTTGGGGAGGAAACTAGGGCTCAATTAACATTCCAACAGTTTTTATCTATAAAAAATCCTCGGTGGAGCAAAGAGGAGATTACATATTGGTTCAACATAGCAGAGGAAAACAAATCTATGGATATTTTGTACTTTACTAGAAATATTGTTGAGTGTGATAAGGAATATCAAACCCTCAATGAGATTCTCAGAGATCTAGTGACATTCCATCATTTTGTATCCTATAAAAATCCTAGCTGGAGCAAAGATGAGGTTACACATTGGGTCGGCATGGCAAAGGAAAATAGAGCTATGACAGTTAGATAGAAGGAAGCACAGAGAAACCCCACACCCACGCAGCCTTGCTACAGTTGCAAGGGGTCGTGGGAACCAGATCATAGGTGCAGGGGTAAGGACCAGGGGCACAATGTTGAGACACACTATGACAGTGATGATGAGATGTGTGAGGATGGAGCGATAGAGGTTGATTCAGAACAGTCGGATGATGACAATGACTCTTGCACAGAGGCTATTGATAGTGACTCTACCTCAAAGGATAGTGATGATGACTCTTGCACGGAGGCTATTGATGCTTGCACACTTGAGGAGGATGATGACTCTTATGTAGTGGATAGGCAGCAGGATGGACAGGACGATAGCACCAGTGTCTCAACAAACACGTCACATACCATTGATGACCTTACGCCTCAGCAGAGTAGTGACACTAGTGAGGAGTCACACGTGTTAGCACCTAGAGATGATGAGCTTCCTATGGGAGCCGTGACACATATGTCACCTATTCAGACATCCATGATATCCACGTCACATGAGGAGATCAGTGGCACGTCAGGTATGATGGATGAGCTTAGTGTGAGGGATGCACACCATGGACAAGTAGACCCACAGATCCAGGAGGAGGTACAAGGCATATAGGCAGTTGACCTCACACATACAGGACAGCTAGAGGAGATGGAGTTACCGCTATTGGAGACTCCATTGGTTGAGCAGATTGTAGAGGCTGACAGGTGGATGGAGCACTTACTTCTAGGATCAGATTGCATTGATGAGGATGCACTTGTTGGCAGTCAGGATGACGATAGCACGTGTCTGGATACAGCTATATGGGATCCAGGCACAGATGATAGTAGCAGGTTGAGTGCACAGGAGGATACAACTTCTTATACAGGATACAGTGTGAGTCAGGGGGAGATGGCATCTAGTGATGAGATGCAGTGGCATACAGGAGTACCTAGTGGCACAATAGACAACAGGCAATTCATCACTTTATCTTTTGCAGAGAGTGTTGTTAGTGATGGCACTAGCAGTGAGAGGCATGAGGGGGTACCCCAACATGACTATGATCAGGAGTCACACCACTTAGCAGCACAGTTGGGAGTTAGTGAGGCTATGATCAGGGTAGCCACTAGACATATTGATGGCATGCATACAGTGATGGCATATTACGGTTGGAGAGCATCAGTGGCACAGGGTAGCTCAAATGGAGGATTTTCCATGGATGATTTTCACACTCTCCGGGAGAGAGTGTCTATGATGAGGACTGACTACCAGCAATTTTTGACAGACAGAGACTACCTACTGGGGATTGGCAAGTTGTATCATAGGGCCCTAAGGGGGAACGAGTTGGAGGTAGACTGACTCACTCAAGAGTTGGAGAGCACTCGAGGATTCTTGAGAGGCACATAGACCGCCCTTCAAGAATCAGATTCTATATCAAATGGGTCTCTTGAGGAGATTCGTCAGAGATCCACTTCATTTGTCTTAGTGGACAGTCAGATGTATCAATCAGTCACATTGACAGAGGATGTTGATGATATAGCAGAGGAGCACCAGTCGATGGGGGACACTTCCATTTGTGTCTTGGGAGTGGTTGATCTCCATATAGAGATTGATCCAGTTGTACGCCCAGGATCCGTGATGTAGCATGAGTTTGCGGGAGATGACATGAGTATGCCGGAGCATACGGTGATGAGTGATAGCTCACAGAGAGATGCCAAGGTGTATGGTGGAATTCGGAGGGGTATAGTGACTTGCAGGGAGGAGACACACTCAGGGGAGTATGTAGATGTCACTCCTCTGCAACAACACAAAGTTGTGGGAGATCACCTTCACCATTTCAACAGTTGCATGGTAGATGAGAGATGGAGGTTGGTTGACCAACAGCCGGAGGGGTTACTTCTGGTTGTACTGGATGGTTGGGACTCGGTGATGACCACAGGAGAGAATCTTATATGGATACCGATGGACGAGCTTCTGGTCAAATCATTGGGATTAACCAAAGCATGTGATACCTCCCAGTCCTACAGTCAGCTGCAGATGTTTCTATTAGCCTGTCCTGACACTTTTATCATAGATAGCAGCATGAGGAGGGATAGGCCATGGCTAGGAGCATGGAGAGTGAGTAGGTCAAGACTATATGACAGGAGTACTTTTACGGCATACAGCAGGTCAAAGGTGGACCGTGTTAGACAGACAGTTGAGACTTGGTGTGTGATGGTAAGCATCATAGACCTGGTGATGACAGATGAGCGCAGTGGGATTCCCACAGTGATCATCCCAGCACGGGAGCAGCTAGCGGAGACTGGAAGAGATAAACTTCCAAGTTTTCCATGAGATCTGGGAGTTCACTTGGTTAGCAGGATGTTTCACTACATGACAACCCAGGTGGCGCCAGAGAGTGACACACTCCACCTTGGGTTGGTTTGGAGAGGGTTGGCAGGTACTTGTCCTATGGGGAGAGACCTTTTCTTCCTCTTGATCATCATGATAGGGAATGGAGATGTTTGGACAGGTACTTCTTCTACAAAGGTGTCTATTCCGATACAGTTTCTGGGAAGCATGCTCGATGGTCACAGGTATTTCAGCTTGAGGATTCTGGCGAGGAGGATCCTTTATTGACGCAAACATTCCCTACCACCCAGGCACGTCCACTCTCATAGTACCTTCTTCTTCTCGGCCTGAAGAACTTGAAGGTTCTTCTATTTCCCTATCGAGAAATCTGTACCCACAGCAATCTTTCCCCGAGGTCTCCCCCTTACCACCGGAAAGTCAGCTTAAATATCACTATCTCGGGAGTTCGTGAATTAAAGCCCCCAACTTTTCCTTTCAAATCTTGTGATACCCGATCTGGCGATACAGGTATATCTCCTTTTCTCTATGTGCGCCTTCACCACATGAAATCGTGGGCTAGGATTAATGTTAGTGCCTCTTGCGGCTTCGCAACCTCGCGACCTCGTCAGTTGTCCCATCAATTTTTCACTCTCCAAGTTCATGAGTACCCGAGATGCGCGGTCCCACCTTATACTCTGCCACGGGTCCACAAGAATCTCGGCCCCTCGGTACTTCGCGACCCAGTGTCCACATGAGTCTTGGCTCCTCGGCACTTCGCGACTCGCGAATCCCCTGTGACACATGTATTCCACTCGCGCTCCTCTATGGCCCACACTGCTCCAGCTGTCGGGATATCGCTGTCTCACGACCTTGCGATCCCCCTAACCAAACTCTCAAACCTTTTCTTGTGAGGTCCCGAGATACGATCCCTCGCACAGATCCAACGGTCCTCCCGTGCTCCGGATCTGATGACTGTCCTTCTCTCGCTACTCGCGGCCTCGCGACTTGGAGTACCAAATGTTGGGTTCTCAACCTGCGAGCTCCCGAGTTCGCGAGATCTCTTGATCTCTTGCCACCTATCCCCTCAGATGAACGGCTACGATCCTCTCACCACTTCACTACTCGCGAAGCTAAGGGCTTCACTTTCATTCCTCTAATGCCCGAGTATGCGAGTTAAGGATCTCCTTACACGCGTCCTCCTCAACGAATGGCTCCTATCTTGTCGGGATATCGCGTCTCACGATATTGCTGCTCTTGCTCCATAACTTTCGGGGCTTCAACTCCTGAGTCCCTGATACACGATACCACATGTAGATCTGGTGACTCCTGTGACTCTGAATCAACGGATCTGCCTCTCCTGAGCTTCAAACTCTTCAGATCCTTGCGCCGTAACCTCCTTGCACCTCTGCAAGATCTGACAATCCTCGAAACTTCACAAAACCTCCTCAGAAGATTTCGACCGTCCGTTCTTCTTCGATTAGTCCTCGAAATGAAAAGGGGTATCTCTCTCCGAGATTCCTTCCTGAGTTTTGCTAAATCACTTCGACCTCAACGAGGTTCTTTGCACGCACTCCTTGCGTCAAGCCTGTGAACAATTCGACTGTTCGAGCTTCCTTGACTCTGCGTATACCCGTAGCAGCAGTCCTTCAACACTTCTGCTCAGTTTCATGACTGATAATTTCTTCCTTAGTCTGCGCACTCCTTGCACGGCTTAATCAACCCACTTTCACTTCCGAGTGGTTGAGAACAAGAGTTTAACTCCCTGAGCCTTCTGTCAACGCACTCCTTGCGGATGACTCAACTGCACTCCTTGCAGGAATCCTTACTCACAAGAGAAAAAAATTGTAACTCACTTCTCTTCCTCTCAGATTTCAATCTCGATGCATGAAATCATACACACAACATAATAAGGAATGCATAACAGGAAGTAATATTCATAAGTAGAGCATTCAACACACATACACAGAGAGTAACACAACAGTCATGAATATAAATCAACTTCTTCTATTAATTCAAGATCTATACACGGGTGTTCTTCTACAGCTCTCCTCTATTCTCCTATGCTCTTCCCACTCTGAGTTATGCTAGCTAATGCTACAATGATACAAATGAGGGTGTCTATATCCAGTTTCCCTCCTTTCTTCTAGAAATGTCTAATCTAAGAATTCAATTCTATCTACTTGCAACTACTACTATAAATGCCTCTGTCTATCTCAGACAAGATCGTATGGCTCGAGGTCTGATTACATTTTTACCAAGGTGCCTAAATTAAATGATCTCATTTATATTCAGCGCGTCAACTTCAAGAGAAAATTTAAAATTCAAAAACTTGCACTGGACGTCTTCCAGTTGTCTTCTGCTTCCACGTTGGTTTTGCTTGTCGTGAGGGATGCTCTTGCATCATACTCCCTCGCTTGAAAATTTGCATGGGCTCCAGTCCATGAGCTCCTGCATGGTATGTCCATGCTTTAAAATTTCTGCTTCAGTCTCCCAGCTGGCATCTTCAACTGGGTGTCCCTTCCACTTAATCAAATATTCGAAGTATTCTTTCCTTATGGTTTTCTTACCCACTTGTTTGTTCAGTATCTGCTCCATCTGTGGCTTTTCTGCAACTAGCATCTGCTTCTGCCACTGGACCTCTCATTGATCATCACCTTCTTCTCCTGTTTCATCAGCTCTATATGGATATAAATCTGAAACATTAAATATCGGAGATATTCCGATCTCATCTGGTAACCCGATTTCATAAGCATTTTGTCCCATTTTCTTCAAGACCTTGCATGGCCCAATTTTCTTCATCTTCATCTTGTTGTATGTTCCCCTCGAGAACCTTTCCTTCCTCAAATGTGCCAGGACCAAATCACCAACTTCAAACTGAAGTTGTCTTCGATGTTGATCTGCTCTGCACTTGTACTCCTAACTTGACTTCAACAGTCGCTCCTTCACCTGGCTGTGACGTTCCTTCATCGCTTTAGCGAATTCTCCTGCACTAGCACTGTTAGTATCAACCTGTTATGAATCCCTTAGTTCAAACACTCCTCTTGGTTGCCTCCCATAGACAATCTGGAATGGAATTTTCCCTGTTCTCTGATTTACTGAGTCATTGTAAGCAAATTCAGCTTGTGGCAACACATTGTCCCAACTGTTGTTGTTCTCTGTCACCAAGCTTCTTAATAAGTCTCCCAAACTTCTATTTACCACTTTTGTTTGTCCATCTGTCTGAGGATGACGAGAAGAACTAAACATCAAATTAGTTCCTAGCTTCTTCCACAATGTTCTCCAGAAATGCCCTATGAATTTTGTGTCCCTGTCCGAGACTATGCTTTTCGGCAATCCATGGAGTCGGACAATCTCTTTGAAAAACAAATTTGCGATGTGGGTCGCATTGCTGGTCTTCTGGAATGGAATGAAATGTGCCATATTAGAAAACATGTCAACCACCATAAAGATCGAATCATGTCCTCTTTGCGTCCTCGGCAATCCCAATACAAAATCCATGCTGATTTCATCCCACGGCCTCTTAGGTATGGGAAATGGTTGATAGAATCCCACATTCTGCTTCCTGCCCTTTGAATGCTGAAAAATTCTACATTTGTCGACAAACCTCTTGACTTCCGACCGCATCCTTGGCCAAAAGTATGACTCGCTCAGCTTTGCAAATGTCTTATCATGGCCAAAATGCCCTGCCAAGCCTCCGTTGTGCTTCTCCTTCAACAAGTTCTCCCTCATGGAGCAATTTGGAATACACAGTTGATTGCCTTTGAACAGCAATCCATCCTAGATCACATACTCTATCCACTGACTTCTGTCTCTGAGAACTGGATTCTCAGCTGCTTCATATGCCTCTGCAAAATCTGCATCACCTGCATACATGTCCTTAAGATCATCAAAGCCTAAAGTCTTGACTTTGAACTCCTGCAACAACAAACATTTCCTGCTCAAAGCATCAGCCACTTTGTTAGCAGTACCAGAAATATGTTTAATTACAAATGTAAAATTTTGCATGTATTCAACCCAGTTAACATGTCTTTGATTCAACTTTTCCTGTTGGGTCACAAATTGTAATGCATGGTTATCACTATATAAAACAAATTCTTTTGGGATCAAATAGTGCCTCCATTTATTCAATGCCTGTATGATGGCATAAAATTCTTTATCATATGTGGATTATTTCTCTTTTGCCTCATTCAGCTTCTCGCTGAAATATGCAATCGGTCTATCTTCCTGGCTCAAGACCGCTCCTATGGCAAACCCGCTTGCATCACATTTCACCTGAAATTTCCTTTGAAAATATGGCAACACCAGAATCGGTTGCTCTGTAATATTTCGTTTCAACAAATTGAAACTCTTCTCAGCCTCTTCCATCCAGTGAAAAGATTTATGTCTTTTCTTCACTGTATCCATCATTGCTGCACTAATTCCACTGAAATTTCTGATGAATTTTCGGAAAAAACTAGCCAGTCCATGAAAACTTCTCACCTCGAAAATATTTCTCGGTGATGGCCAATTTTTGATTACCTCCACCTTATCTGGGTCCATCCTCAACTCATTCGCAGATATAACAAACCCCAAATAAATGAGTTCTGTCTTCATGAATGAGGACTTCTTCATGTTTATCAGCAGCTTCTCTTGTTGTAGTCTCTTCATCACAATAGCCAAATGCTTCAAATGCTCAGCCTTCATCTTGTTGAAAACCAATATGTCATCCAGGTACACGATGACAAATTTTCCGATGAATTCCTTCAGGACTTCATTCATCAACCTCATAAAGGTACTTGGTGCATTCGTTAAACCAAACGGCATGACAAGCCATTCATACAAACCCTCGTTTGTCTTGAATTTTGTTTTCCACTCATCACCTTCTCTCATACGAATCTGATGATATCCACTTTTCAAATCTATCTTTGAAAAAAAAAATTCTCCACATAAGCAATCCATCAGATCATCCATTCTTGGCAATGGGAATCTATACCTTAGAGTTATCTTATTAATGGCTCTCGAATCAGTGCACATCCTCCAGCCTCCGTCTTTCTTCGGACTGAGTACTGTCGAAACAACACATGGACTTAAGCTTTCCCTGACCAAGCCTTTGTCCAACAACTCATGTACCTGTCTTTTAACCTCTTCGTTCTCCTGTGGCGTCAATCTGTACGCGGCTTTGTTTGGCAAACTAGCTCCTGGTATGAGGTCTATATGGTGACTTATGCTCCTCATTGGTGGCAACGAACGAGGTAGTTCGTCCACTACAATATCAGCGAACTCTTCCAGCAGTTCCTAAATTTCTTCTGGCAAATCATCCACCCTTGTGCTAGTCAGAACAATTCTTGGTTTTCTAACCACAAAGAATTGTGGATCCTCCTTCTTCTTAACTTTTGTAAGAAGTTCCTTCCCACTCATGAGAAGTACTATGTTGTTTACCTCCAGCTTCACCTCTTTATCTTCAATTGGACACAACATATGAGTTCTCCCATTCTTCTCCAGGGTATATGTATTCATCCTCCCATCATGAATTACATTTCTGTCATATTGCCATGGTCTACCCAACAATAAATGACAGACATCCATAGGAATAACATCACATAAAATCTTATCATTATATCCTCCTATCTTAATGTCAACTAAGAACTGTTTAGTGACTTTTACCTAATGTCCCTTCTGTAGCCATGAAACTTTGTATGGTTCTGGGTGATCAGTTGTCTCTAGCTCCATCTTTTCTACCATCTCGGTTGAAACGAGATTATCGGTGCTTCCACCGTCCACGATGACTTTGCACACTCTATCCTTGGTCTTGCAAGCAGTCCTAAAAAGACTGTTCCTCTCCGTTGGATTCTACATCTCCTTCTCCGGCGTCAAAAGGACTTTTTGCATCACCAGCAATCTTCCGCCTTCAGCGTACTCTGCCTCAACATCTCGCCTTTGTGTCTCGGCGATGTGAGCTTCTCCAGTTTCTCTCTTTTTCTTTGGACACTCAAACGACTTGTGCCCATTCTTTCCACATGTGAAGCATGTGATTACTCCACCTCTTCATCTTCCTCTACCTATGGTACGAGGAAACCTATTATTATCAGCATATCCTCCTCTCTACTTAGTATGCTGCTCTTTTTGTTCAGCATATCGCCCTCTCTGTGAGGTTCCACCTCTTTCTGTCTGAGTCTGAGGTTTCTTCCATTCCTCCTTGGGCCTCTGGTATTTATCCTGGGCAACTGCCTTGCCTCTGGGCTGACTTCTTCTTCAGCCTCTCTGACTTTGGTTGCAGCTCAGCTTCTCCTCAGCTTTCAGAGCCAATTGGTAAGCATCCTCCACAGTCTGGATGGTTGCCAAATTTAGTTCATTCTGAATTTCATACCTCAGGCCATTCATATACCTGGCCACCTTTTCGTCATTGCTTTCGCGATGACCTGCTCTAATATTCAACCTGTAAAATTCCTCCGTATACTCCTTCACTGTCATCAGCTTTTGTCTCAGGTTTTTCATCCTCCTGAACAAAGAAATTCGATAGTCCCTGGGAATAAATTTTGCCTTCATCTTTGCAATCATCATGTCCCAGCTCTTTATCTTCTGTTTGCCTTGGCAACGCCTATCATCTTGCAGTTCATCCCACCACAAGGCTGCATGTCCTCTTAATCTTGTGACGGCATGTCTGACCTTTTTATCATCTTCGATACCTTCATAATCAAAGTAAGTGTCTAGAGCTCTAATCCAGTCTAGCAACTCTTCTGCATCCAAACTTCCTTCATAAGCTGGAATGTCCATCCTTGTTTTCGAACTCATCCGAGCGATAGCCTTAATCAACCGCTCATTTGTTGCATCTTCTACTGGGGTTTCTTCTTCTTCATGTCCAACATCACCTTCATCCTTGAATTCACTGATATCCCCTGCATCAGCTTTGCGCCTCTGTGATGTCTCCATGTCCTCCATTCTGGCATGAAGATTATGCACTTCTCTCTCCATGTCTGGATTATGTACTTGCCTACCTCTTTCTCTGGACAATTCCCTTTCTCTGGAAAATTCCCTTTCTTCTTCTGGATCGGGTGATTTTCTACCTCTTCTCCTTGGCGACATGGTGAATTCTCCCTTTTTCTATGCTATAGAAAGCAAAGAAACTTTTCTATTCTCTGATACCACCCTAACGCAAATGCACCCTGCCACCCAGGCACGTCCACTCTCACAGGACCTTCTTCTTCTCGGCCCGAAGAACTCAAAGGTTCTTCTATTTCCCTATCGGGAAATCTGCACCCACAACAATCTTTCCCCGAGGTCTCCCCCTTACCACCGGGAAGTCATCTTAAATCTCTCTATCTCACGAGTTCGTGACTTAAAGCCCCCAACTTTTCCTTTCAAATCTTGCGATACCCGATCTGGCAATACGGGTATAGCTCCTTTTCTCTATGCGCGCCTTCACCACATGAAATCATGGGCTAGGCTTAATGTTAGCGCCTCTCGCGGCTTCGCGACCTCGCAACCTCGCGACCTCGTCGATTGTCCTGTCGATTTTTCACTCTCCAAGTTCATGAGTACCCGAGATGTGCGGTCCCACCTTATACTCTGCCACGGGTCCACAAGAATCTCGGCCCCTCGGCACTTCGCGACCCAGCGTCCACATGAGTCTCGGCTCCTCGGCACTTCATGACTCACGAATCCCCTGTGACACCTGTATTCCACTCACGCTCCTCTATGGCCCACACTGCTCCAGCTGTCGGGATATCGCTGTCTCACGACCTCGCGATCCCCCTAACCAAACTCTCGAACCTTTTCTTGCGAGGTCCCGAGATACGATCCCTCGTGCAGATCCAACGGTCCTCCCGCACTCTGGATCCGACGGATGTCCTTCTCTCACTACTCACGGCCTCGTGACTTGGAGTACCAAATGTTGGGTTCTCATCCTGCGAGATCCCGAGTTCGCAAGATCTCTTGATCTCTTGCCACCGGTCCCCTCAGATGAACGGCTACGATACTCTCGCCACTTCGCTGCTCATGAAGCTAAGGGCTTGACTTTCGGTCCTCCAATGCCTGAGTATGCGAGTTAAGGATCTCCTTACATGCGTCCTCCTCAACGAACGACTCTGATCTTGTCGGGATATCGTGTCTCGTGATATTGTTGCTCTTGCTCCACAACTTTCGGGGCTTCAACTCTCGAGTCCCCGATACATGATACCACGTGTAGATCTGGCAACTCCTGTGACTCTGAATCAATGGTTGTGCCTCTCCAGAGCTTCAAACTCTTCAAATCCTCGCACCGTAACCTCCTTGCACCTCTGCAAGATCTAACGATCCTCAGAACTTCGCAAAACCTCCTCAGAAGATTTCGACCGTCCGTTCTTCTTCGATTAATCCTCGAAATGAAAAGGGGTATCTCTCTCCGAGATTCCTTCCTGATCTTTTCTAAATCACTTCGACCTCAACAAGGTTCTTTGCACGCACTCCTTGCGGCAAGCCTGCGAACACTTCGACTGTTCGAGCTTCCTTGACTCTGCGTATACCCATAGCAGCAATCCTTCAACACTTCTGCTCAGTTTCACGACTGAGACTTTCTTCCTTAGTCTGCACACTCCTTGCACAGCTTAATCAACCTGCTTTCACTTCCAAGTGGTTGAGAACAAGAGTTTAACTCCCTGAGCCTTCTGTCAACACACTCCTTGCGGACGACTCAACTGCACTCCTTACAGGAATCCTTACTCACAAGAGAAAACAATTGTAACTCACCTCTCTTCCTCTCAGATTTCAATCTTGATGCATGAAATCATACACACAGCATAATAACGAATGCATAACAGGAAGTAATATTCATAAGCAGAGCATTCAACACACATACACAGAGAGTAACACAACAGCCATGAATCTGAATCAACTTCTTCTATTAATTCAAGATCTATACATGGGTGTTCTTCTACAGCGCTCTGCTATTCTCCTATGCTCTTCCCTCTCTGAGTTATGCTAGATAATGCTACAATGATACAAATGAGGGTGTCTATATCCGGTTTCCCTCCTTTCTTCTAGAACTGTCTAATCTAAGAATTCAATTCTATCTACCTGCAACTACTACTATAAATGCCTCTGTCTATCTCAGACGAGAGAGTATGGCTTGAGGTCTGATTACATTTTTACCAAGGCACCTAAATTAAATGATCTCATTTATATTCAACGCATCAACTTCAAGAGAAACTTTAAAATTCAAAAACTTGCGTTGGACGTCTTCCAGCTGTCTTCTGCTTCCACGTTGGTTTTGCTTGTCATGAGGGATGTTCCTGCATCATTTATGTATGCAGGGGATAGATAGTAGTGGACAGAGTAGTGCAGTGTCAGCAGGAGGATTGTCGACAGAGGTTAGCATGGGACCCAGGGATTGCAGGATTAAGCAGTTCATTGACCGACAAGGGAGAGTGGACCATTGTAGGGGAAAGTTATTCTAACTTTCCATTTAGCACATTGCTTGAGGGTGCCTCACGGAGATCTTGCAATACCTCATTCTGGCATCATCATGTGCAGTTGATGGAGACCATGTGGATCTGGGTAGATATTTGGAGGATGGACTCATTCCAAGATGAGGCCATGGGTCAGGTGCAGGAGGTTCACAGGGTTGATATCTTCCAGGACTGTTCTTCACAGAGTGTTGCAGTTCACTTCCTGATATGGGATCCAGGGGGTGGAGTGTGCTATTGTTCATCGTTGGATGGGTTCTACTATGTATCCCACAGGTGGACATGGGATCCTGGTATTTTACTTCGGGGGATTTGGGTATTGCTTGAGGACAATCAATTTTCTAGCAGGGAGGACTGTAATGTCCCCACTTTGAGACATCATCACAGGGCAGAGATTTATGATGACCAGAGTAGTCAGATGGGTGCTAGAGAGAGTGCAGGGGTATTTGAGAGGCATTGTGGGGTCCAACTTGCATTGATGATCATATTCCATCATTATGAGCCATTCTACACAGGTTGGCTTTGGTTTTGTTGCATTCCGATGATTTCCATGATTTTGACTATTTTGAGCTATAAGTCAATGGAATTCACTGAAGAGGTCATTTTGGGCACATTACTTGGAGGAACCTCTCAATGTAATAGCTCATTGGAATCGGGAGGAGCAACACTACAGGATGGGATGGCTAGAA
>ML809153.1:0-24971 GCA_009831015.1 Picea engelmannii | reverse complement strand
GAGAGAAGGTGATGAATGGAAAACATCCTTCAAGACAAATGAAGGGTTGTACGAGTGGCTTGTTATGCCATTTGGCTTAACAAATTCCCCGAGTACTTTTATGAGATTGATGAATGAGGTATTGAAAGATTTCATAGGTAAGTTTTTGATTGTATATCTGGATGATATATTGGTCTTCGGTAAAACTGAAGAAGAGAATTTGAGACATCTGACATTAGTGATGAGAATACTGCAACAGGAAAAGCTATTGATAAATCATTAGTGATGAGAAGACTACATAGGTAAGTCCTCTTTTATGAAGACAAAACTCATTTATTTGGGTTTTGTGATCTCTTCAAATGAATTGAAGATGGATCCAGAAAAGGTGAGAGAAATCAAAAAATGGCCATCACCAAGAAGCATATTTGAGGTGAGAAGCTTCCATGGATTAGCAGGTTTCTATAGGAAGTTCATTAGAAATTTTAGTGTAATTTGTGCACCGATATTGGATACAGTGAAGAAGAGGCACAAGTCTTTTAAGTGGACAGAAGAGGTTGAGAAAAGTTTCAATATATTGAAGGAGAATATAACAAAACAACCAATTATGGTCTTGCCAAATTTCGGGAAGACATTTCAAGTAAGGTGTGATTCTAGTGGAGTTGCAATTGTAGCATTATTGAGCCAAGATAATAGGCATGCTGCATATTTCAGTGAGAAGTTGAATGACACTAAGTAGAAATACTCCACATATGATAAGGAATTTTATGCAATAATTCAAGCCTTGAAGAAATGGAGGCACTACCTTGTTCCAAAAGAATTTGTTTTGTATAGTGATAATCAAGCTTTATAATTCATAACCAGACATGAGAAGTTAAATCAAAGACATACTAAGTGGATAGAGTTTATGCAAAAAAATTCTTTTGTCATTAAACATATTTCTGGTAATGCTAACAAAGTTGTTGATGCATTGAGCAGCAGATGTCTTATTCTGCAGGAATTTCAAGTATAGACCTTAGGGTTTGAACACCTTAAGGAGATGTATTGTGATGGTCCAGATTTTAAAGAGGCATAAGAGGCATGTGTGAACCCTGTGCTTAGAGACAGAAGTCAATGGAAAGAGTATATGATTCAAGATGGATTGATGTTTAAAGGTTGTCAATTGTGCATACCAAGGTGTTCAATGAGAGAAAATATGTTGAAGGAAAAATATAGTGGAGGTCTAGAAGGACATTTTGGCCATGAAAAGACATTTGCACAGTTGAACAGTTCATACTATTGGCCAGGTATGAGAGTGGAGGTGAAGAATTTTGTAAACAGATGTAAAATTTTCCAGTATGCAAAAGGAAAGAAATGGAACATTGGATTGTATCAGCCATTGCTTATTCCAGATGGACCTTGGGATGCAATAAGCATGGAATTTTTTTTGGGATTACCAAGAACCCAAAGGGGAAGTGATTCCATATTTGTTGTGGTTGATAGATTCACAAAGATGGCACACTTTATCCCATGCCAAAAGACTAGTGATGCAACACACATTGCAAATTTGTTTTTCAAGGAAGTTGTAAGACTTCATGGGTTTCCCAGGAGTATTGTCTCGGATAGGGACACTAAATTCGTTGGTCATTTATGGAGAACATTATGGAAGAAGTTGGGGATAGAACTGTCTTTTAGTTTATCATATCACCCTCAAAGGGATGGACATGCTGAGGTGGTAAATCGGAGTTTAGGAGATTTGCTGAGGAGTTTGGTCACTGAACATCATAGCCAATGGGATCAAATTATGTCACAAGCAGAGTTTGCATACAATGAATCAGTGAATAGAAGTACGTGAAAGAGTCCATTCCAAATAGTGTACAGAATGAATCCAAGAGGAGTATCAAAATTGAGAGATTTGGAGAAGAGTGAATTCATAGGCACTGGAGCAAAAGACTTTGTTGTATAAATGTAGAGGCTTCATACTTAAATCAAGGAGCAGTTGCAGAACAGTAATGCAGAGTATAAACACAGAGTTGATCAGCATAGAAGAGAACTTCAATTTGAAATGGGAGATAAAGTTTTAGCACACTTGAGGAAGGAAAGGTTCCCAAGGGGAAGATATAACAAACTGAAGTTGAAGAAAATAGGACCATGGAAGATCCTAAAGAAATTTGGTGCCAATGCTTATGAGATAAAGTTGTCAAAGGATGTGGGTATATCACCCATATTTTACATTTCAGACATGTATCCTTACAGGGAAGATGACACAAAAAGATCAGAAGATCAACCAGAGATTCAGTGGGAGGAGCATATGCATGTAGCAGAGAAGCCACTGATGGAGAAGATCATTGATTAGAGGATTGATAAGAGGACCGGGAGAAAGACCTCTTTTGAGTATTTGGTAAAGTGGAAGGGACACCCAATAGAAGATGTCAGTTGGGTAAATGAAGTTGATATCCAGAAGCATGGAAGGTCGGTGCAGGAGCTCATGGACAGGAGTCCATGATTTTTTTTCCAGAGGAGTGTGATGGAGGAGCATTGTCAGCAAAACACATGTGGAGAGACAACTCAGCGCCCTGGCACTCCATTTGAATTATTGTTGAGATTCTAAAAACTGGTGTTTCCTGTAAATCTTTTTGAACGGATGATTAAAGAAGATCAAAACGCTTAGAAGTTGAAACAACCGTGTGAGATCTGGGAGTTTCACTCTTAGACTTTAATGTAACGGTGCTTAAGTGGGAGTTAGTTTTTTTTTCGAGAAGAGATGTAGTTTGAGGGAACCCTAGGAGCCCTCTGGTATAAGTACAGGTGTTGTATGCCCAAATGAGGTTGTTGAACATGATGGTAACTAGGAATTAGTTGAGTATTGTTGTTGTTGAAATTTAATTAGAAGTTGTTGAATGTTGTTATAGCTCATGTAGATTTAGATGAATATAAGAGAGAAATATTGACCCAAATGCATGTGGCGTTATTGTTTGTTTATCTAAGTGGATGATAGGCTCTTTGTTTACATCATATTCTCTGTTATTTTGTGTTTTCATGAAAGTGTGGATTACACTCATGAAAATATGATTTATCCTATTGAATGTATGAATTTGTGAAACATTCAAATCATTGAGTAGAGAAAGATCCCTTATTCCACAAACAAATTGATTATTATTATTATTATTTATTTTTTTAATATATTAATATTTTAATATTAATATTTATTAATACTTTAATATTAATATTTGAGCACACCCTCCTATACATTCAAAGCTTCTTTTGAAAGAGTATTTTATGTGTAATTGAATTCTTTGTAAAAATGAGTAAATGAAATTTCTTCAAAATTATTCCTCGATACATATAATAATATTCAAAATAAGTCTTAACACTAATTAGTGATATTGTTCTTACAATTTAACGAGTCACCCACGATCTTAGAATCACCCACAATCTGTAAAGAGAATTACTTGTGCACCACACTCATCTCTAGAGCCTTGACTTGCTCCATTGAAAAAGTCCCACAACTTTGAAAAAGATCTATCAAAGGGGCATCGAATTTAGGTTGTTCTTATATATTTTGATGAGTGCAAGGAAGGCAGCAGGTCTTATTGCTGAACGAACATGTTGAGACAAGCTCGATCCATACCCCGACCTGTTTACATCGAATGACAGTTTCAAAAAAAAAACAAATTGATTAAGAGACTTCCTTCATCAAATCAAACTCTAATTGTTTCTTTATAATTTGTTTTTGATAATTTATGATACAATCCTATTAGTTATAATAATTGATTATAAATAATTTTGATTTTTTTATTATAACTTGAATATATTAATTATGATTAAATATGTTTTATTATATTAAATGTAATATATTTTTTAATAATTGATTATAAATAATTTTGATTTTTTTATTATAATTTGATTATATTAATTATGATTAAATATGTTTTATTATATTAAATGTAATATATTTTTATATGAATTTAAGTGGCATATTTATAAATATATAGTATTAATATATAATTAATGTTATAATAATTTAAAAATTAAAATAATATTTATTATATATATAAAAAAAAAATTCTATTATTTTTTATATCATATTATAATATTTTTTATGATTTCTTTAATAATATAAATGTATCATTACTTTAATTAAAATAAAATAATTTCATATGGATTAAATTTTTAAAATTGTAAATTTCCAATAAAATAAAACTAAACTAGTTCGATGATATAAACATGAAAGCGTGTATTAATAAATGACATAAAGTTTAAACTCATTACAAATCATATATATTAAGTTTTAAGTTCAAAACCTTGTTATGTGAAATAAAATAAAAAAGTTAGTTTTAATTTAAAACAAACACTTACTACTACATTAAAAAAACTTGATTTATAAAGAAAGATGTATGACTAATTTACATTTTCCAATGTATTAATGAATATATACAATTTTTTTTATATTACAATTCAAATTTATTGATTAAACATTTTTTATTTTTATTTTCATATAAAAGAGAATATAAAATAAATATACAATGATTAAATAAATATTAATGAATATATAATTTTTTATTTATTGCTCAAACTTTTTTGTATATGAAACAAAGTATACAACCATTAAATAAGAAAATATAATATAAATAAACAAAGTATACAAACATTAAATAAGATAATATAAGATAATAAATGCATTGTATATATAATTTACAATTAAAAAAATCATAATAAAATAATTATATTTTTAATTTAATTTATATATTAATATTAATTGAATCTCAAAATAGAGAATGAAATATATATAAGATAATAAATGCATTGTATATATTACTTGTGGACCATTTTGTTACCTTTAAGATCATTGCACAGGAGTTCCGCAATACTAAAACTAAATTTTTTTGTTGTTTTGTTGACTTTAAAAAAGATTTTGACATGGTTTCTAAGAAAAACATTTGGAATAGGTTGGAAGAGAAAAACGTTCCTCTTGAGTTGAGGGGTGTTGCAATAAGGATGTATGAGAACGTTAATGCTAAGTTTAAAAACATTGAGAGTTGATCAAAAGAGATTAACTGCAATATCGGAGTCAAACAAGGTTGTCCCTTGTCCCCTATCCTTTTTGGCATATACATTGACAAGTTAGAAGATTGCTTGGAAAAAGAAGGTTATGTCGGCCCTACTCTCACTGGTATAGTCATCAATCTTCTTCTGTATGCCGATGATATCATTCTTATGGCAAGGATTCCCCATGATCTTGAAAACCAACTAAGAATCCTGAAGGATTTTTTCTCCAATATGGGTATGACTATTAATATTGATAAGACTAAGCGTTGGCACAGGGGCAGACCCAGGGTTCAAGGCTACAACAACGCACCAACAAAACCCTCGCTACCGGCCCTTTCGGCAACACCTGTGAAGCAGATAAAGTCTCACCCGAGGTAGAGGCAGGGGTGGTTGCAGGACTCAGATGTCTGCAACCTTAGCTCGGACACAGATCTGTGATTGTAATACTTAACAGAGCACTTAGCACTGACAATTCATCAATATTTATCCACTATCTACTGCGCAGATAAAACAGAGCATCGCATCATTCACTCAAATATGATGTATCTAAGCACTTATCATAGAGGGGTAGATTAGATATAGTAGATTCAATCACTAAGCACATTAACATAGGTCAGATCCAACATCCATATACATTATTAGCACAAAGCATAAACAGGTCTATCTATCTATATCAAAGAATTTAGCAAGAAAAGACATAAACACATCAAGACATCGCACAAAGCAGAGAAACATAGCATATACGTGGTTCACCCCCACCCTGGGGCTATGTCCACCAACTCTTCTTCTTTATTATCTTTGGCCAAGCTTCTTACAGACACATAGCATCAAGATCCTACTCCGCAGAAGACAGGAGATCTGCGAGCACTCTGCCAGATCCTCCTTCTTTGAGCTAGGGTGTAGCACCAAGCCTTCTTACGATTACTTGCACGTAGCTCTGCAAGTCTCACACAGTATGCACAAAGCGCTTACAATCCTTCAATCGCATAGATCTAGCACTTATTCATTCATACTCACTACATTGTTTTAGCATCTATTTATACTTTACAAAATAGGCCTAAATAGGGGTAAACCCATGGGCCGACATCCCATACCCGTTACATAATCCCAAATCCCAAAAAGGGGTCGAGATCCTGCAATCTCCGATTCGTCTTGCGCTCTGCCTTCAATAGGCTGTCGAAGTCTCAAAATAGGTCAAACTTGAACAAGGATCTTCCAAAACTTGGTCAAGGGCCAACACTAAGGTCGTGATTATTAAATCCAATAAGATCCCTTCTGATACCTTTGTATATGACAACAACAACTTGGAGGAAGTGTCTTCATTAAAATATCTTGGAATTTATACTCACCACAAGCTCAATTGGAATTATAGCATTGAGAAAAGGATTATTGGGGGATGGAAAGCTTATTATGGGCTTGAAAACAATTCTAAATCAACTGAACTTTGGAGTTAGGATAAGAAGAAATTCCTCTTTGAGAATCTTGTTACACCTGTTATTCTTTATGGATGTGAAGTTTGGGGTTCTAGCATCTCTCGTGAATCCTCGAGAAAGATAGAGCAAATACAAAGGAATTTTATAACCTATAATCTCAAAATTAAAGGAAATGCACCCTAACCCATCCTCCTCTTAGAAACAAGTATCTCCCCCATTGAGAGCATGGCAATGACTAGATACCTAATGTATAAGAACAAGTGAAACAACATGGAAGACAAGAGGTTTCCTAAAATTGCTTAAAAATCGAGTCATAACCACCATCGACTCAAGTAAGGATGGCATAAAGATGTCCAGTCTTGGATAAACTATTGGGGAATCATGGAAGGCACCATTTTGAAGAATAAATATACTATTAAGGAAAACGTCAAATCAAAATTTAAGGAGAAAATGTGATGTGATAAAGAGTTAGAGGAAAAAAGAAAATTAAGGTATTATAAGGATGTAATCAACCCTAATCTAGAAGATCAAAATTATCTATCTTTTTTGGAGAGTGTAAAGAAAAAAATAAGCATTGCTAAGATAAGAACAAATTCTCACGAGCTCCATAGTAAAACTAGGTGTTGGTCAATTCCTAAAACGTCATGGAATGAAAGAATGTGTCACCTTTGTGACACTAAGAAGGTTGAAGATGAAAAACACTTTCTCTTAGATTGGCCATCATATACCCATATTAGATCTCATTTTCAAAAAAATTGTCACACTACCAACCTTCGCAACCTCTTAACTCAACAAAAGTATGGTGATCTTGGAAAGCGTCTCTTAATGTTTTTCTAGCACATAAACAAAATTAATGGCAAGTAATCACTTACACTCTTTAAACCAATTCGGTCTTAATGGACGTGGAAGTTAATCATCAACATCATCATCAATTTAAAACTAAAAAAAATCATAATAAAATAATTTAATTTATAATTTATATATAAATTTATAATTTAATTTATATATTCCCCGTATGGGGTGACAAGTGGCGAAGGCGTGCCAACTGGCTTTGCACTCAGCCGGGGTTTAAATGCTGGAGGCCGTCACCATAGCACCCGCATTAAGGATGCAGGACAGCCATAACAGCAGCTCTGCGATGGGAGGACTCCTCCCTCGAGCGAACATTTACGAGCTCGGCAAGTGTGATGTTAAAGGTGGTCATGGGTATTCGCAGTCTGATTATTCGTTTTCTCTTGCTCCAGTCTCGGCTCTGCTCCGCATTTGGAGGTTCTGGTGTAGTTTCGCGCTCCTTGCGCCCTGGTTCACCATCCTTTCGTGGAGCATTGATGCGAGTCCTTCTTCCTGTGCTCTCAATTGGCTTCCGCCCTCGTCCCAGCCTGTGTGTATTTCCTGGAGAGTGCTCTGCAACATGACTAGGAAACGAGGAATGCCTCGCCGTGGCTCTGCTTGGTACGCCTGCAAGGAGCAGCGACGGCGCAAAGAGCACCTCGAACGTGCTCTGGTCATGGCTACTTCACTGTTGAGAAAGAAGGCTCGAGCCGAGGAGAAGGCTCTGCTCTCCACCATCGTCGAAAAGGGAATTGGACGCAGCAGTATGGACACCGTCAAGTTGGAGGGCGGCACTGAGGAATTGTACCCAGCTTGCATTGTAGAGGAGGACCCGAATTTGGAGGACCTGACGACAATGGAGGTGCCATGCGACATAGTGAGGTCTCGCAGTGGGGAATGCAAACACAATCTGGGTTTGGATGCCGATTTTCCTGGTTGCATTGTGGAAGAGGTTCCTTGGCAGGACCTGGAAGCTACGTTTGATGTTGGATGTGCGAAGGGAAAGGAAGGATGGAGCGGAGGGCAGGATGACGCGAAGCGAAGGACGCCCGACGACGAAGGTGGTGATCTGCATGGCTTTCTCCTCCGTGAGGAGCACCTGTCCTTGGTGTTTGAGCTCCGAGGCCACATGTCTGACCTGGAGCATCGTGCCCTCATCATGGGCCAATGCCTGGACATGCTTCTCGATGCTTACTCTGGTGCTCCAACACGACGAAAATGTCCCCTCTGTGTGCAGTCTTTCGCCATCCCGGCCGGCTCCACGTGGAAGACAAATGAAGGCGACAGGTCACCAATCACCTAGGTTTTTCATGTTCTATGGCTCTTTAATTTTATGATACTATTTTATGATACTGTTTTATGTTCTCTTAGACTTTAGGCACCTATCCTGGTTTCCTCCGGGCAGGACGGGTGCCACTAGTTTATAGTTGTTTTTGCTATGTACCTATGCTGGTTTCCGATTTATGGCAGCATTTTGGGTGACTCGGACTCTTGACCATGTACATTCTGATACAGTTTTTTGATAATATATTATAGCAGGCTCCCCCTTTTTTATTTAACAAAAAAAATAATAATTTAATTTATATATTAGTATTTATTAAAAAAATCATAATAAAAATTTTTATTTATAATTTATATATAAATTTTTAATTTAATTTATATATTAATATTTATTGAATCTCAAAACAGAGAATACAATGCATTGTATATGTAATTTAAAACTAAAAAAATCATAATAAAATAATTTTATTTATAATTTATATATAAAAATTTTAATTAATTTATATATTAATATTTATTGAATCTCAAAACAGAATTGAAAACATACAATCTTATCAATAGATTATTTAAGAACAAATAATCAAGATCTAAAATAAGGTTAGATTTATCTTAATTTTGGATTTATCAAGCTTGTTGTCTTGTCACAGGTCTCATATATAAAACTAAAGTATGAAGGTTAAGTTTTTTTAGATTCCAAAATATTTAGTTACTACTTTTTGCTTATGGATGAAATAGATGTCGAAAATAGAAAGTTTAGTAAAATACAATCACATACCATCCACATGATAATGTTAGAATTGCAAATGCAGAAAACACAATTCACATATGATAATTAACAATCACCACGTGGTTCACCCAAACATTGGGCTACGTCCACCAAGCATAGGCATCAGTTGTCTTATTATTTAGATCATGGAGATTACAACAGACTTGTGAGTTCTCACTCTGTCTCTCTCTCTCTCTCTCTCTGCCTCTACGGGCTTACATGTACTTATATACATTTACACCAGAAACTGATTATTAAATGCACTCCTATCCATATTCTAACTTGGTCTATTTTAGTTGCAACCAAAGCAAAATAACAGAATAATAGGATCCAAATCCATCTTTGAAGGAATTCGTTGTCACCAAATCCCAACAATCTCCACCTTAACAACAATTAACCTTATACCTTGCTCCTTCCTTTTGTTCATCACCTTTTCTGCAAGCCAAGAGAAGCCAAGCACCACTACAGCTTCTCTAATAAAACTGGTTTCATGATCTCGCATGTGTGACTTGCACGAGTTTGGATTTCCTGAGGGGTCACTCCACCTCCAACATGTCTTCCACAGCTATGTTGTGAGACATATTTAGTGATAGATCTCCTCCTATCCAAAACACCTGTAAAATATACATTACAATTATCACAGACCATCTCAGTGTAACCATTATAGGTGACATTTGTGCTTCTCAAACACTGAAGCACCCATTTCACTGCAACACCTGAATCTGTCACATATCTGACAACATCATTAGTATGTGAAACATATGGTCTTAACCATTTCATCACATACAACACACCTCCTACTGAACTTACACGAAACATAACCTTTTCTTCTTTATAGACAGGTCCTATGCTTGAAGCAAACTTATAATGGAAAGCAAGAGGGATAAAAACTGGTTTTACAATGTTCATACTGAACTCCAACCACAACTTACCATTACCATCTCTGCGTAATTCCATGCCCATAATTTGTTTTTCTACTCCTTGATCCTTCATCTGAATTGTCTTGTCCACTTGAGTCATTTTCTTACTAATTCTATCCATGCTTCGGCTTGCATCGAGCATATCATCAGCAAATAACATCAAGACTGTGAATGTACTATAAACTGTATAGTCATTCCTACCCTTTGAAAAAAATTTACTCACTATGAAGGATTCAAATCTCTTGTATATTTGTCTAGGTACCAATAGGCCATACAATGAATTATCTAGCATGCAAACAAATGTACCGTTGCAATCTTGAATCAACCCTTTTGGTTGTTCCATACATACTATATCTCTGTCAATGATGACCTTGTGAGAAGTAGGATCCCACACACAACATCCCTTTATTCCACCATCATAACTTGTAGAGATATAAAACAAGCAAGAATTCATAAACAAAGATTTTAAGTCTGGAAATGATTTACCGCTTACGAGTACCTGCAATTATTTCTTGCTCTTATGACCTTGATGCTTCTGCCATAAACAAGAAGATACATATGTCACTTCAGATGCCACTTCAGTACTCCCTTCCAACTTATAAAGGTTATCAACCTTTGTTGCATTCATCACTACTAAACTACCTTTTGATAATGTGAGAGCTCCACCTTGACCTGTATACTTATATCCACAAGAATCCAACACTCCCAATGAAATCAAATTTGATTTAATCTCAGGTACATATCTAGCATCCGTTAATTTCCTAACAATACCATCGAATATCTTGATTATAATACTGCCAACCCCAACAGTTTTACAGGGAATACCATTTCCCATAAACACTACACCCTCATCAACAGATTGGTAAGAAATGAACCAATTTCTATGTGCGCACATGTGGTGGGAGGCCCCTGAATCTAACTGCCATTCTTCTTGATATTGTAAATTATTAGAAACAGATAAAACTTGATCAGTCATACCTGAATTTGTTACAACCAAATTTGCTTCATTCGTAGAGTTTTCCTCATATTCCTTTCTCTTCCAGCGATCTTTCTTGAGATGTCCTGTTTTGCCACAGTACCAACATTTTGCTTTAACCTTTCTGTGTCTTGACTTAGATCGAGAAAAACTTCTCTCATTCTGTTCTTTAGTTCGACCTCTTACCATCATCGCCTCTGAAGTTGAGGTTTCTTGACTAGATTTCCTCCTCATCTCCTCAGCCAACAAAGCTCCCACAACAGAGTCATAATCTAAAACATCTATTGAGCTAAAGCTAATAGAAGTGACTAGATTATCCCAAGACTCGGGCAACGAACGCAATAGTGTAATAGCCTTATCTTCATCTTCGAATTTAATTTCCATACTAGTCAATTGAACTATAAGGGTATTGAAGGTATTTAAATGGTCAACAAATTTTGTACCTTCTTTCATCCGCAAATTGTACAACTGTCTCTTCAAGTAGATTCTGATCGTTAAGGACTTCGTCATATATAGACTTTCCCACTTGCTCCATAAGCCTGATGTTGTATCCTCTCCTAAGATATTAAACAAAACATCATCTGCCAGACATAAACGAATGGTACTAAGAGTTTTTGCATTCAGATCTTCCCATTCCTCATTCGTCATGGTTGTTGGTTTCTTTGACTTGCCTACCAATGTTTTTTGCAATCCTTGTTGCACCAGTAAATCCCGCATCTTGAGCTTTCAGAGCTCAAAGTTTCTTTTACCACTGACTTTTCAACTTCAAACTTCGAACTCTACATCTTAGTCATTAGCACAAAATTTCCTAATACCCACTGCTTATAAAATCCTTTTAAATATGAAAAAATAATATTATGTAGTTTAAAAAGAATCCTTAAATAATAAATAACTTACCATATTGAATCAAAAAGTTTAAACCATAAAGAATTTAAGAAATATAAATTCCTTAAACTTACAATATTGAACCAAAAAGTTTAAACCATAAAGAATTTAAGAAATATAAATTCTTTAAAATAAACTTTTTCAATACTCACATACATTCACCTTTAAATAAAAAACATTATAATTAAAAAAAATCCCCTTTACTTTAATTCACATTCACCTCACGACCATGTCATGTATAATTCCTCCACCATGTTGATCCACCTCACATTTTACACCATCGAATAATTTTTCAACCATTCGAATACCATGAAATAGTTTTCTTAAAGATCGGCGCTCTAGCGGAGTTTGAAAGGTAGTGCTAGCGCTCCCTCACTATGTATAGGGGAGCGCTACTCTGAACTAGAAGCGCTCCTTAGTGTGGCTTGGGGAACGCTAGCGCTCTGTGATACATACATTAGGTGTGTAGGTGAGTTGAATTGATCGAAATTTTAATTTCATAAGTGTGAGAGTGTTGGCACGCCTTTAACACTGCTCAGGAAGTGTCGATGACCTGTTGTTCATTCTGCTCACTTAATTCACCTTTTTGCATCGCGGATCTCCAATGCGGCTTTGATACCAATTGTTAGAATTGCAAATGTGGAAAACACAATTCACATATGATAATTAACAATCACACAGAAACATTGGGCTACGTCCACCAAGCATAGGCATCGATTGTCTTATTATTCAGATCATGGAGATTACAACAGACTTGCAAGTTTTCACTTTGTTTCTCTCTGTCTCTACGGGATTACATGTATTTATATACATTTACACCAGAAACTGATTATTAAATGCACTCCTATCCATATTCTAACTTGGTCTATTTTAGTTGCAACCAACGCAGAATAATAGAATCCAAATCCATCTTTGAAGGAATTCGTTCTCACCAAATCCCAACAGATAACACAAAGATTTGGTGTGGGAAACCCTTACGGGAAAAAACCGAGAAAGCTACAAAGTGAGGTTGCTCTCCTCTCTTTTCTTTGGTATGGAATCAATGCAAGTACAAACTAGAAGGCACACTCTATGAAGTTATTTTTGGTATGGAAATAATGCAAGTACAAATGAGAAGGCACACTCTATGAAGTTATCTTTGGTATGGAAATAATACAAGTACAAACGAGAAGGCACACTCTATGGAGTTAGGTGTGAGACCTGTGTGGCTTGTTAGGGTGCTAACCCCTTTTGTTATGTTTTATAATTTCCCACTCCTCGTGTTTTGTTTTACTATGGAACAAAATACAATAAGATAGAATCGAACCCCCTCTCCTCCTAGTGGCCATATAGCCATCTAGGGGTAGGTTATTGACTTCTTCAACCCTCAATTGTGGTAGGGTTTTGAACCTTCTAGAATCTTCTTGAAATTCGTGAGGTGGATAGCCTCAAGTTGGCATAACTTTTGCATACTAACTCTTGTTGTTGAAAAGGTCATGGAGTGTAGAACACCGTCAAGGGGATGAGCATAATTTTCAAACACCAGAACCAAAAAAAAAACCCTATTTAATGCCTCAAAAAGGTTCCTACCCCAATTTTCCAAACTGCAATAAAATCATCATATAAGCTCTTTCCTCCAATTTTTTGAGAAATAATATAATAATGAGAAATCATCAAATTTCTAGAAATCCAAACCTCTTTTAGATTTGATCCATCTTAACTTTTGATAAATCAAAAATTAAAATAAATCTAAATTAATTATTATAAAAATTAATAAATCATTTTTATTATTTTATTATTTATCATTTTTAATATAAAATTATGTATTACGTATCTGACAACATCTTTATCTTAAGTACACAAAAAGGCGTTGTCAAAATAATACAAAAATAACTTACTCTTTTCTGAAAGCCACTAAAACGTACACGATGAACAGGAAACCGATGATGGGCTGGATCTGGAATGTTGATTATCAGAGCTCTTCCAACTATATTTTGAAGCTTCCAACTATATTTTGAGCATTCTATCTAATCTTCGTAATAAACACTCTTTTCTGAGAACCACTAAAAAAACGTACACGATGAACAAGAAACCGATGATAAGCTGGATCTGGAATGTTGATCATCAGAGATCTTCCAACTATTTTGAAGCTTCCAACTATATTTTGAGCCTTCTATCTATTTTTTATAATAAACAATTAATATGATGTACAACAACAAATTTATTAACATTATATACGCTGGAATATATACAGTAGGATTTAGGATAATTTTTATTAACATTATATACGCTGGAATATATACAGTAGGATTTAGGATAATTTTAGATTAAAATATATATATTTCATCTCAACATAACATATACAGCATTAATGAATATGCGATGTATATGCATTGCACCAATAAACTTGTAAAAGTATTCACTGCTGCCGATATTATGCATTGCACCAATAAACTTATAAAAGTATTCACTGCATATGCATTTGCACCAATAAACTTGTAAAAGTATTCACTGCATATGCATTTGCACCAATAAACTTGTAAAAGTATTCACTGCTGCCGATATTATACATTGCACCAATAAACTTGTAAAAGTATTCACTGCTGCCGATATTATACATTGCACCAATAAACTTGTAAAAGTATTCACTGCCGAGATCTTGTCCTTCTCGAATAATAAATGAATCCATATCCTCAATCATAACAACGTCTCACCAGCTGTGATCTCCCAACATTAATTGGGCCATCGGTCCACTACCAAATTACGAATGTATGATACAGTAGCCACTATAATAAAATACTGCTGCAAATAAAAGCAAAGCCAGACACACGTCCATCCAGTATTTCACTTTTTGTTCTTACAGACAACGACTCGTCATAGTCCCACATTCCAAAACTGAAACGACAACAACATAGAACCCAACAATAATCAGGTATCAGACAACACCTCCTCGACAAAGAAAATCCGACGTCGAACAGTGCAGGGTGACAATAGGGTTAGGGTTACTGCCTGACAATTTCTTAAAAAAATAGGGTTTGTCCCTCACATTTATATCAAACCCTAACCCACAGTTCTCCCCCATCCCAATGACACGGCTAATTTCCCATGTTAGCAAGTCTTTTATGTAAATAAAGCATACACAGATATCATATACTGGCGCTCGGTGAATAAATCAAATCATATCATTGCCAAATGAGTGGTTGGTTCAAATATTTGCCAAAACAAACAAAAAGGCTGAAACAGAGTTCGAGCCTGTAAGTGGTTTTTTTATAATTTTGTTTTAAGATGCTTTCCATTTTATGAGATCGAGGATGGTTTTAAGATGCTTTCCCTTTTATGAGATCGAGGATTGTTTTATTGTACTTTCAGTAGTTCATTTGGATAAATTTGGATCTTTCCAGATTTTCATAGATGCTTAGCCTCTTTGTAAATAGTTTTCATAGATGCTTAGCTTCTTTGTAAATAGTAGGTTGATAGCTTTTTACTTCTTTGACTGTTATTGCATTAATTAGTAGTAGGAAGAAGTTTCATGGTCAGATTTCAAATTCACATGGCAGGACTTTAAAGTGCTGCAGATCCAATGAGTCTCTTGACTGATTGATCATCACACACTTATTTTGGACATTGACTGTTTGAATTGCCTCTTTTAAGTCACTAAGCTACATTTGGAATTACTTTCTTTTAATGAGGTTCCTAGTTATTCTTCATTCTAGGAAATTGGCAACATCTCATTCTAGGAACCTCATTCTAGAGACAGTGTACCTTCGAGGTTCCCGTGAGACAGCTTAGAAGCTAAGACAAGCGTACATTTCTCCAAGAGATGGGAGGAGGTCTTGTGGTCGAACTTTGCTGAGTCTCCGGGATGGATATTGTAATGCTGCTCTGTAAAAACTTTATATACTGTTGAATATAAACGAGGAACTTTTCAGTGGAAAAAAAAAGGAAATTGGCTTATAGTCTAAATATTCTTCATTTTTCCAATATATTTTCCTATCAATTTTACAAAAATCCAAAAACAAATTACTGGAACTGCAAATTTAAGTAATTGGATTTGTATAATCTAAATGCCTTGTAAACTTTTCAAATATTTTAACCATTACATTTATTTTGACATATTTTCTTAAAAATTTATATTTTTCATTTTATATAATCCTGACATGTACATTAACGGTGCCATGTGATATGTACACACAAAATCATGGCGCCCAAAATCATACATCAAACCTTCAAAATCAATGCCATGTGATATGTACACACAAAATCATACATCAAACCTTCAAAATCATGCTAGGTTTATTTTTTATCTAAAGCTCTTGAACCATTGAACTGTCTACACGCACTGATAACAACATTATATATACATATTCAACATCATATCTCTAGTCGCTGTAGAAGATGAAAGGTGGCTCGCTGCCTTTGATGATTCAAAGCTACTAGAACCGGTACCATGAGGAGTTACTATTTCGGAACCTTCATAATATAGCCCAGGGCTATTATTCCATAGACTCAGAGTCCTTCTCAATCCCCTGCAAACACTCTCAAGAAAAGCCACTGTGCATAAAAAGTTATTTCCATTGACATACAATGTATCAAAAAACAGAATCTATCTTAGTTTCAGTGAGATTCCCACTTAAACGATTGCCATTGAAAGCTATGTATCCAAAACTGTTGTATGAACCCAGACACTACTACTCCCCTCCAAGCTTAAGGTCGAGATTGAAACTCATTAGCTTCCACAACTTATTCCAGGTGAAAGAAATATTACTCCCAATATGATTGGTTCCTTTATAAAACTCTTAAATCAGAAAATGGTCTTCTTGGATATAGATATATTGCTTTAAAAGTCTATAGGGAGCAAACAAAGTATGAGATAGATTCATGTTGGTATGCAAACTTCCCTTCATTGTTTGGTCTCATTGTTCTTCATATTGATAAGCTATCCCTACATAGATTTTCAATGATTGCTCCTAATCTCTCCAAAGGCAGGAGAAATACAGATATCCATACAAAGATTTATAGAGTTCATCTTTGGTTAGCATGATCTGAGCCTAAAACATTGCTCTTCACCAAACTTCAACCCAGTTTAGAGTTCATCTACACCCTTATGATGGACACATTCCTTGCCCCAAGTACACCAAAACCCCGTTACTTTGTACTCTATGGGTTTCTCTCTGGTCACATTGAATTAGATCACCAAATTCCTCAATAACATCATATTTTCCATAAAAAAATCCTTAGACCTTAAAAATGATATTTATCCTTTTTTTTGTGGGAGATGTTCATATTACATGTAATATGTATTACATATTACATGTAAATTGCCAACCAACCACTTGAAGAGGCTAGTGCCACAAATCAACATTCACCATAGTGATTACCTCTTACTTCCAATGCTTTTACACTTGTGGCTATTGCATGTGGCTTGCAATGCTTTGACACTTGTAGCTAAAGATTCATAACCAAAATCCAAAATTAAATAATAACCACATCATAGCCTCAAACCCATCATACATTTCTTTGCATATTTGAACGTTAGAAATGTTTCTTTATTTTCCTCTTTATTACCACTATACATTTCTTTGTAGATTTGAATGTTAAAAATGTTACTTTATTTTCCTTTTTTAGATTTTTTTGATACCAATTACCACCATACATTTCTTTGCATATTTCAAACCCATCATACATTTCTCTGCATATTTGAGTGTTAAAAATGTTTCTTTATTTTCCTCTTTATTACTACCATACATTTTTTTGTAGATTTGAATGTTAGAAATATTACTTTATTTTTTCTTTTTAGATTTTTTTATACCAATTATCACTATACATTTCTTTGTAGCTTTGAATGTTAGAAATATTTCTTCATTTCTTCTTTTTACAGTTGTGAATGTTAGAAATGTTTCTACATTTTTCTTCTTTTAGATTATTTCTCTTTGTAGTTTTGAATGTTAGAAAAATTTATTCATTTCTTCTTTTTACGGTTTTGAATGTTTTGAATGTTAGAAATGTTTCTACTTTTTCCTTTTTTAAATTATTTTTCATTATGATGTGTTTTTTTTTTAGATTATTTCCAGGTTAATGATGTATTTTTGTTTTACCTTTGGCCTACATTTCCTTACAGTTTTGAATGTTAGAAATATTTCTTATTTTTTTCTTTTTATAGTTTTGAAGGTTAGAAATGTTTCTTCATTTTACTCCTCCTAGATTATTTTTCATTATGTTTTTTACTTCATTTCCCTCCTTTTGGATCTTGTTTAGATTATTTAACTGTTTATGATTTATTTTTGTTTCACCTTTGGCTTCTTTACTTAATATTTGATTATTTGATGGAACATTAATATTTGATTTAAATAATTAAAAAATAGACACAAAGACCATTAACCATTACTATTTATTTCGTATAGCATCTTTTGCAATACCATAACAATATCTAATGTACATTAATATTTAAATAAGGCATTGTTTTAAACAATGGTTTTTATTTTGTTGAAATCTGGTGATACAAAATTTGCACTAAATCACTATTTTTTGTTGTTTAAAATTCATTTTTGAATGTAGAAATGGATTCAGCTTGCTGAAAAACTCCTGGGGCACTCGGATTATACAGAAATAATCATTCAAATCTGTTGATATAACAATTTCTCTCCAACACTCAAATCTAGGGATCTAACAATTTCTCTCCGACAAATGTCCTTAGAAAATATTAGACTAAGGCTTTAAATAAGATTAAGAACACTTAAAAAAAAAAATTAACCATTACTCTTCATGGATCCCACCACTTAAAGTCCCTTCTATTTTTCGATACGATTCCATTACCATGGGGACTAACACCTTTTTTTTTTTTTGTAAGTTAGAATTTGTATTAGAGTCTGCTAAACAATGAGAGTTACAATTGTCATACTATCCCAGGTGGTTGTGGCAGCTTTGCCTCGGTGGGAAACCAAAGCTGCCACGTGGCCATTAAAGTTCACAGTAACTATGCAAGACTTGAAAAACTGAAGTAAACCCGAAATGTACAAAACTAGATCTAAAATGTCACGCAGGGTGATAATATTTCCTGCTAGACTATCCATACCAAGACACAAAACTGATACGAGTTAAAACTGTAAAATTCTAGAACTGAGATGTCACACAGGCAGTGAACTTGTAAAATAAACTATCTGGATGCACGAAAACATTGGAACCCTGAGCGAGAAGAGGCTATCCTAAGCTGGGGTCGGGCCTCTGCTCGTGCCTTTGGTCTTGCGCGGTTTCCCTGCTTCGCGCACCTGTGTTCGAAATTGCTTGCCTGAGATCCTATAGCAGAGTCGTCATGTGTTCCTCACGACATGTTTGTTCTACTTCTCTGTGTTGCATTGCAGTGATGGTGCCTTTGACATCCTCAATTGCTCGCTTGATGGCATCCAAAGAGTCTGTAATAGCTTCCTTGCCAACGCAGCAGGTGCAAACAGGAGGCGGCGGAGGTGGTGGAGGTAAATTAGAGGAGAAGGTGGGGGAGTCGAGAGAGGGGAGGGGAGAGGACGAAGAAGAGAAAGGGATAGATGGAGCAGGGGGAGGCGGAGGCAGAGGCTGGTGGGGGGGTGACGGGATGAGTCTGGGAGCGAAGCCCAGGGAGTTGCCCTGGTTCTCGAACCATTTGACTCGATAGGCGTACGGAGAAGACAAAGGAGGCAGATCTGGAGAAGTGGTTCGATCGAGAGAGTGGTCCGGGGAAATGACACAAGGAGAAGCTAGGGGACGCTTCGGGGTGGAGGCACGCGTAGGGTCTGGAGGCAAGCTTGGAAGACCCTGCCTGCCTCGTCCTCTCACACCTCTTCCTCTTGCAGCGTACTAGGCTGCCCCCCGTTTCGATTTTCCTCGAATTCGCGGCATTAGGAAAATCATTGGAGACCTAGGAAGGAACGCTGGAGTAATGTTATGCAAGGAACTGAAAACGAACCAGATCCAAAAGCCACAACCGACCAGAGTAGAACAGAGCTCCGAGGGCCGAGAGCGCCAAGAAAAATCGATCCAGAGGCATAAAACTAAACCATTTGTTGGAGGCGGCCAGGACTCGGGAGCCCAAGGTCTCGAATGAGCCATGGCGTTCCCCATTGCTTGCCTAAATCCATTGAACTCGGCAGGACGATGGGACTGTGCCTTCGGCCAACCCATAGCCATAATTTCTCCCACGAACTAGAGCGCCATACCATTAAACGGGTTCGAGTTCAAATGAATGCATAGTTGTCGAGGCCGATGAGTTAAAGGCATGGAATAATGGTGGAGGTGGGTGCGGGTTGCGCTGGCTCGAGGTGGCGAGAGACGTGGCCAAGTGTCTGCCCGTCTGGTCATCCACCCGTCATCTTCGATGTCACCCCATCCGGGGGTTGGTCCTTGTTGTGAGCCATGTTTCTGGAAGCGATCACGATGGGGTGAGTAGAAGAGGTTGGAGAACAGAAAAAGTCTCTTTCCTGCAGGTCTACCCCAAAGTTTGCCAACATGTATGCTACTTGATTTGTTTTTCTTCGGACGTGGGATGAAAGAATAACCCAATGAGGCTGAAGGATTGACTTTATTCTAATCAACCCATTCAAAAGTCTCCATCTTGGGGAGATCTTCTCTGAATCTACACAATTTAGGAGATGAGTGAGGAGGTTAATGACTATCTGTGAATCGCCTTCTGCTATAAGGAGGTTTAGCCCTTGCTCTTTGGCCGCTTGCAGACCTTTGAGCAATCCCAAAATTTTTGCTGCATTGTCGGTGTTATGTCCCAAGTTCCCAGTTGAGAGGTGAAGGATCTCCCCTTTGTTGTTGTGTATGGCTGCCCCATATCCAACAGGTCCTGGATTCCCCTTGGAGGCTCCATCAAAATTTATTTTGTGATATCCAACTTGCGGAGTCTCCCAATGGGAGGGGATGATCTTAGAGGTGCTACCTGGAAGGGGGGATGAAAGAGAGGGGGAGCGATAGAGTTGCCAAGCATTGAGGATGATGAGCTCATTTGTCGGGCAGATCCAATCCTGATCTGTCCAGAGGTGCAAGTTGATTGTTTCCTTTATATTGGAGTCGATTTTAACTCAAACTTCTTGCGAGCTCAGGGAAGAGGATTTGAATATTCTGTGATTTCGTTCTTTCCAAATCTGCCAAAGAGTAAAGCCAGGTAGAAGCTGCCAAATTCTGTTTAGGATGGGAGATTGGAAAATTGAATCTCGCCATTCCTCTATTGTTTCCCTGATACCGAGACGATTCCTATCCGAGGTTCTCATGATGTGGGCGCATTGGTCCCAAAGGTGCGAGCTGTAGGAGCAAAGATTGAGAAGGTGGTTATGAGTCTTTCCATCGTTACAACAAAGGGGACACCAGGAAAGGCCTATAAAGCCTCTTTTCATTAGATTGTCCCAGGTGAGGATACTATGGTTCGCCGCTAACTAGAGGAAGGTGCTGATTTTTTTCCAGAGTTTTGCACCCCAGATTTTGTTCCAAATTGCTTCTTTTGGGAGGGAGTTATGCCCGAAGAATCACAGAAAAGGTTGATCACGGTGCAAATTCGGAGAGCTTCTCGGACTATGGGGATGCCCATTAAGAGTATGTCATCCACGAACTGACTGTGCGAAATGGACGAAGAGATTCCATGGGGGGTGAGTCCTGAGAGGGAGTGATCTATGATCACTGCTTTAATGGCTTGACTCAGTGCTTCTGCCATTAAGATGAAGAGAAAGGACGAAAGTGGATCCCCTTGTCTTATTCCTCTAGAGGGAGAGAAAGGCTTGGAAGGGAAACCATTGACCAGGATGGAGAACATGGTTGAGGAGGTGAGATTGACGATCCAGGGGACCCAAGAAGGATCAAAGCCAAAGGCTAAAAGGGTTGATTCCAAGTATTTCCAAATAAGTTTACCAAAAGCTTTGGAAAGATCCAGTTTTAGAAGCATACCAGGAGACTTGGTCGCATGAAGCGAGCGGATTACTTCGTGAGCCAGAATGATGATGTCCAAGATCTGTCTGCCTTCCACATACCTTGATTGTTCCGAAGAGATGATGAACGGTAGGACAGGTTTAAGACGCTTGGCTATGACCTTCGTGATAAGCTTGTAGATCACATTGCAGAGTGCAATGGGTCGGAAGTGAGTTGGGGAGGTAACATTGTTCTCTTTTGGAATGAGAGTAATGAAGGTGGCGTTGAGGGCATGTAAGACCTACCCCGATTTTCTAGAATCCTCTAGAATTTCCCAGACTTCTTCTCGAATGATGTCCCAGCAATGATGAAAGAACTCCGAAGTGAACCCGTTGGGCCCAGGGGCTTTGCCTATTTGATTATCCCTGAGGGCTTGATCCACTTCTTCTTGGGTAATAGGACGCATCAAGACCTCGTTCTGTTCATTGGTGACCTCCTTTGGAATATGCTTGAGGATTGAGTCGATAGTTTGAGTGTGATCTATAGGGGGGTCTGTAAGAAGGTTCTTGTAGTAAGACAATAATTCATTTTCTATCTCTGTGTTCTTTTGGATTTCCAGGACTTGGTCCGAGACAAGGTGAGTAATGTGATTAGTATGACAACGTTGGAGCATGGATCTGTGGAAAAAATTGGTGTTTCTTTCTCCCTCTTTGAGCCATTGGATACGGGATTTCTGTCTCCAAAGAGTTTCTTCCTACGCCCATCTTTCAGCCATCTGATTGTTGAGTAGGGATTCTTGCTCCTTCAGAGAATCGGTGAGGCCTTGTGTTCAAATCTGTTGTTGAAGGTCTTGAATCTGCTGGTTGAGGATTCCTAAGCTTGGAAAATGTTGTCAAAAGTGGATTTATTCCATGCCTTTAAATGTTGCTTGAGGTTTTTTAGCTTCTGTTGAAATTTGTACATAGGAGTGCCTGTAGTGATTGTTGCTTCTTTCCACCAGAGTTTTATGTTGGCTTGAAAGTCTCGGTGTGTCAGCCAAAAATTTTCAAAGCAAAAGGGTGATTGTTGCTTCTTTCCACCAGAGTTTTATGTTGGCTTGAAAGTCCGGGTGTGTCAGCCAAAAATTTTCAAAGCGAAAGGGTTTCCTCCCTGGGGTGCCACTGATACTTATCGAAAGGAGTATCGACCAATGATCGAATCTTGGGGTGTCTATCACAGTGGCATTCCAAGCAAGGCCATCCAACATGAAGGGTTCTAAGATTAAGAAGCGATCTAACCTGCAGGAGACATTTTGTGTCCCTAAGCGTCCACTGGACGAGGTGAAGGGTCCATTGTCCATTTCTACGTCAATGAGATTCAACAAACCAATGATTCGGTGGAACTGCTCACTGTCATTTTCTAATCTTCGCGTGGCCCCCTTCTTTTCCTCCAGACCTGTTATCATATTGAAGTCTCCCCCAAGGATCCATCGTTGATTGTCGATATGATTGACAATCCATTCCAAATGATCGAGGAAGGCATCCTTATCTCCCGGGGTTGCAGGGCCGTAGACATTCGTGATAAAGCCGGACTTGTTCGAGCCGATGAGTCAAAAGGAGGTTGTGATGGTCCAGATGGAGGTGAAGAATCCCTCCATCAGTACCGTGGCAGGTTTCTAGAGTACGACCAGCCCTCCTGTGGCACCTTTTGCGTCGACTTTGACTAAATTAGCTTACTTCCAACATTTTTGAAGAATTTGAGAAAAGCTTCCTCTCTTGCGCATTTAGTTTCTTGCAAAAGAAGAATGTCTGGTTGTTCCTTCATCATCATTTCCCGAAGCAAGCCTTGCTTGCTTCGTGCGTTGAGACCCCTCATATTCCAAGATATCATCTTCATGAGGACGACAAGGGTTGGAGGGGAGGAAAGCTATCCAAGATCAAGTGGATTTGGCCCGAGTTCACTAGGAAATTGCCCACAATCTTGAATGAGTTGGTATTTTGGTTTTCTGCCCCTTTTTTTCTCTTCTTTTGTGGGTTTGCATTGTTCTTTCGAGCTTCCTTTTTGTATTCCTAGATTTGGATTGGCTCAGGTTGATCCTCCTGCTGTAGAGTTGAGGAAGACCTTATGGACTTTGCGTAGCTGATCGAGAGGTATAATGTAGTTGATGTTTTCAGTAGGCTTGTTCTAGGTGTACCAAATCTATTCCTACCAGTTCCTGGTCTTCCATATCTATGTCCAGGTCTCCCATTTCCGATCCGAGATTTGTTGGAAGGGAGGTCTCTGAGCTGGGGATTTGAGTGGATCGAGGGGTACGTGGGATGGGATTTGGAGAACCCTGGACTTGCACTGGGACTGAGGGATTTGACAGAGGGTCGGAAGGAATGATCGGGTTTTTTGACGGGGTCTCAAGGGCTTCGAAAGAGTTGTTTGTTGAGGGTCCCACTGGGGCTTGTGGAGGCGTTCTTTTGGCCGAATGCCTGCAACGTCCCATGACCTGAATGAAATCGTCCTTGGTTTTGTCAGGATCCTCGAGATTTGACTTGCTGGGGTTATTTAGGGGGCAGTCGCGAAATAGATGTCCATGTTCGTGGCATTTCCTACAACGGAAGGGGATGTGCTCGTAATCCAAGGTTTGGGACCATTCTTTGTCCTGGTAGTCTAGGGTAATGGCTCCGGGGAGAGGCTTGGAGATATTTAGATAAACAAAGATTCGGGCATAAGCAGTGTACCTTCGTTGTTTTGTTGCCTCCGAAGCTTTGACATAGATGCCTATCGTGTCGCTGATGCCTGCGAGTATTTCTTCCAGCCATAACTCTTGAGGTAGCGAGTACAATCGGAGCCAAACGAGTGCATGCGTGAAATCCTCCTTCTATGGACGTCCAAAAACGAAGGAAAAGACCTGTCGAGTTGTAAAAGTACGATCCTCCTTCAAAGATTTGATTTCTATCCTCCAAGTTGTGCAGGATGATATTGAAGAAGCCTTTTGATCCAAGTTGGAGGTCGTAATGACCCTTAAGCTTCCACCAATGTTGAATCCATTTAATTAA
>ML809152.1:79641-107873 GCA_009831015.1 Picea engelmannii | reverse complement strand
TTAATCATTTAACTGTGTTAATATTTTGAATCCTCTATCATTTATAAATATGTTAATTAATCATTGAATGAATACATTATTTGAATCTAAATATGTTTCTAAACTTACACTGCAAGCAAATCTAAGTTCAAAGTACCCAATTTACCGAAGTTTTCCATATCCATAATTAAATAACCCAGGAGGTTTGTCCCATCTGCACACCTTGAATATATGAAACATCTCCTAAAGCAACATGATGCAAATCAACTTTGGAAGATATCTACAAATATGAAGTTGCTAACCTTCTCGATAAAGGAATTAAAGTTGCTAACAAATATGAACAGGTGGAATAAACTTCAATTACCAAATTAAAGCCCTTGCACGACACCTTCCAAGTTTCTTCTGCTCTGAACACTGAACAGGCGGCTCCACGGACCACCAGGCTAATAACTGTAACAAATAATAAATTCTAGTTTCTAACTTTCTTCTGCTCTGAATAGGCGGCTCCACCACGGTCCACTAGCATCTCTTGCCCTCTTTCCAAATTCCGTTCCGTCAAGGGGAAATAAACTCGAAAATTAAATATATGTAAATCAGGCCTTGGGGATTTAGAGATTTTCTATAGTAGACTCTGTAGTTCTCATGAACAAACCAGACAAGTAACAAAGCTATGATTTTAACCTGATGCCATAAAATTTATACCAGGTGGGAGGGCCAAAATGTAGCTACCCAGTTCTCATACCACAAAATCTGGGCGAATTAAACCATAAACCTCGATTTTACCAAATGGCAGGGTGAATAAGCTATCAAAAATTCCCATACTTCTAGAAATTTGGCTAATGGAAGCTTGTCCCTCCAAATTTTAGGGGCAAAATATAATTTTTTTTCCTCTATCTCTCCTAAAAACAAGGGCTAACCCTGTACACGATTTTTCCCCTAAAATAAATTATGGGCTAATGATATAAATTTTAAAAAATCACTTTAATACAAAAAATTTGCCCAATAAAAAATTGGAAGCCCCTAAATTTCGCCCATGAGCGAAATTTCGCCCCTCAAATAATCTATGCCCTGTTATCTCAGACAACACAACTTTGGGATCCCTGATTTGGTTTCCTTTTTGGCAGATCAAGGGATTCCCCCTGCCTTTTTTGTATCATAACTTCTTATAGTAATACAAGATTTCACACTCACTTACAAAAAAAAAGAAGATTAAGTTAACCCCCGATCAAGGGTTAGAAAAAAAACTCAAATGAGGGTTTGTAAGTGTTATAGCAAGATTTGCCTCACCATTGTTATCTTTCATAGAGGGCCTTTTTCCATTTCCCTATGCAGACTTATCATCCCTTTTTAATGAATCCAGAGCCAAAAATATACATTTTTCTACATATACGCTCCCTATCAGCTATGCAAGATGCGTATACACTGGCTACTCCACTACAGCCTGCGTACATCAGGATTTGTGCCATAAAATACAAAAATGAAGTCGGGTTCCCATGTCACGACAGGAGATCTCTGATCCTTGGCCTTCCATATACTGGAAACGTTCTGAAATGGCCCTTCGATTGCATTCTGAAGGCTATAAAAGCACAATTCCGAGCTATGGAAAAGAGGAGAAAGAATTCAACTTTGACAACAAAGTTACTCTGGAGAAATTACTTCATATTGAGTCTACATCCCTTTGTCCCTCAAGTCTGAACACGGTGTTCATCCCCCAATCTCTTTCCCTATTGTTGAAAGAACCTCATTGACTCTCTCCTATGAGCTTGCCTTTGGTGGAGGATTGAAGTGGTGGAGACCCAGTTGGAAGGAACTTGGTTTCTTGGTTTCGAACCGTGCTGACATGGAAGTCTGTAATGTTGTCACTTTTGTTGATCAATTATTAATAGAAATATTCCTTTCTCGTCCTATTGGTATATTGCAAATGTATGATTATTATCTATGGGCGTGTTTGTAATGTTCATTAATGGATTATTCTATATGATGTGATAACCCCTTTATATCATCATTATATACTTGCTTTGCTCGTTTGTTAAGAACTTATTGCAGGTATAAAGCTTTGGGTCGAAGTGCTCAATGGTGGAACATCATCAAACGTTGGATCGAGGTAGGCCTCTTTCTTATCTTGCACATTAGTTTATATAGCATATGTTGGAATTGAGTTGATTTTTGTAGTCATACCTGTCTATTGTGGTTTACCCTTGGCCATAGAGAGTTTTCCCCTCGTAATAGAATTGGCAACTCCACTGGGGAGAGGTCTTCCTTCTAAGGGTTGAAGTACCTTTTCTTCTCACATTGCTCTTTTTCCTTTGTGTTTATTTTTGTATCACTGCTTGACAGATTATGTTCACTCTGGGTCTAAGTTTTCAGCCTTCTTTCCTTTGCCTGGCCTTGTTTTAAAGAATATACGCTCCTTTTTCCCTAACAGTCGTGTATACCCGCTTGTTGAATCATTGAAGGATGTGTATATACGTCTTGTTCTCCTGAAAAGTCATGTATACCACTTCACTTTGCTTGTTTGCTTGGTTTAGTGATTGTTAGGTGAGTTTTGAGGATTGTTGAGCCTTCTTAGGTCTCTGTAATGCCTATTGAGTTTCTCTGGGTTGACATGAAACCTGCTGGGAGTTCAATTTTTGGGCGTAGTCTTTCTCTTTGTTTTTCATCCTTGTTTGTCCTTGAGCCCTGGGTTGTTTGCTTGGCTGCTTGTTATTATTCTTGAGTTATTTCATTTATGCATAGTAGAATTTATATATCAGGTTGCTTTACAGTCCATGCATTTTCTCTTTAATATATTGAAAATACAAAAAAGATAGGCATTTTGCATTGGTTAACATTTTTGTCTTTGAATTTTTATCATTAGCTTAGTTCATTTAGTGAAAGATTGCATTTTACTTCTGAATTGCAGAGTTGAAATTGAAAATTGCACTGCTTTTATTAGCATATCATTCATTGAAAAGTTAAAGATAGACTTTGCATTATTTTCATATTCATTTTCTTGCAAATTCATAACATCATGAGTTTCACTTCCATACCCTTTTGAGTAATCATGACCAATAAAATTTACGCTTTAAACTAAAATTGATTAGTCACGAATTTATTTTTTAGGGTGCACAAACTAGTCTAGGATTTAGTGCCTTGGAATAGGATTTTGTGAGTAAACTTCTCCAATGAAATTAAATCAACATATGTGTCTGAGACAGGGAGTTGAGAATTCCATTGTATAATTGGTAATATTAGGAGGCTCCACTCACACTGGATTTAATCACGAGGTCACGCGAAGTTAGTTGAAGGGATAACCCCTGGATACTCACCTAGCATTAGAGATATTTTTGTGGATTTATTTGTATTTGGGAATCTTGCTAGTACCCATACCTCTGTGAGAGGCGGTGCTTTCAAGGTTTCACACTTTTCTACCCTGCCCATATGATGATCCGGACTTACGACTGCTCACCTGTGCATTAGTTATACAATGGTTTATTAGTTGCTTGAGTTAGGTATCTCGTAGGTTACTTGCAGAGGTTATTCTGCTTGTACCCTGGGTCAGATAGGGGTCAGACAACACACAACCTTTATGGAGGATTATCTCTCTGGTGGGATTTGACCGACCGGTTGTTAAGCCCACGAGGGCCCCTATAACCGATTTTCTTACCTCCAAACTTCAGCAGGGAGTCTCAAGTCCCTCTTGGACGAGACATACCTTCTTTAGCAAGGGAGGCCACTCAACCACTTTAGCCTGTTTGCATGCATATTGGTCGTTCGAATTTTTGGTATTCTCTTTGAATACTAGTTGTCCTTAGGATATATTTTTATTTTGTAGAGTTATAATTTATCGTGGAGTTGGACCAGCTTCCTCGTCGGTCCTATCGGTTGTAACAGATACCACCAGTTTTCAAGTTCTTGCCTTCTAAAAGGCATAGAGTTATCAGGCATGGTACACACACATCCACCTTTCAGACTTGTGGTTCCACAAGGATGAGTACTGAGTCCAGTCTTTATAACACTTGGAGTTCTTCAACTCCCATACCCACTATAATTAATGGCACCCCTTCGACTCCTGCAACCACTACAGTTGCAGGGTCGGAGGCTTATATTGGTACTATGGCTTGACCTGTAGTTAATGCTTCATCTCTTGCCTCAAACCCTTTTGGGGGTTTCAGCCACTCAACGAGTTACAATGTTCAGTCCATCCCTATGTCTTCTAGTCCATTTTCTTATGGTATGGCTAACTTCACGTCGTAGTTTTCGACTGCGATCCCAGTTGTTAGCCCTAATGCTAGCTTTGGACTTGGGGGCACTACACCTCCTTACACTCCTTTCTTGTTTGGTGGTTCTCATATTCCTCAAACGAATCCTAATGTAGGAAGTGCCCCTTTTCCTAATCCCGGATCTAATCCTTCTATGGTTGGATGGAACAACATAGCTGGCAGACAAGTTCCACCCTATATCCCTACCCCCTCGGTGTCGATTTTGACCAATACTTTTGGTATGAAGAATCCACTTGAATCCTCCGGATTCCCACCTAGAGGAGGCTAGTCTTACACTTTGGGAAACCCCCAACCCGGATCCAATCCGGTTGGGAGAAATTTTTACAACCCCCAGTTCAGATCTAATCCGGCCAGGGGAAATTTTCATAATCCTTATCAGAACATTCCTGTTGGAATGATTCCCAACCCATGCTATATGAATCAGCTTGGAGGAGGGCCTTATAATTCTGGATAGGGCTTTGGTACTTACCCAAATCCTAGATGGAATGCAGTTCCCAACACACAATCTTTTGCGGGAGGATGGGGCCAAATGTCACAACCCCATCTCCCTTTTTTGGCAACACTCAATCTGCTAGACTTGGCTAAGTTAATGAATGACCCAGTACTTCATGATCCCTCATGGCCCCCTGTCCCCACCAAACTTCCTTTGGACATTCCAAAGTTTGAGGGTAAGAATGGAGAGGACCCTGGTGAACACGTCACTACCTTTCACCTTTGGTACTCATCGAATTCCTTGAACCATGATTCCATTAGATTACGATTGTTTCAATGCACCCTCATTAGATTTGCTTCACAATTGTATATTGAGATACCTAGGGGAACATATGGATCATTTAATCAGTTGGTAATGGACTTTCTCAACCACTTTCAGTTTCCCATTCGTTATGATCTTGGCCTCGAAATTTTGTCAACTTTATGCCAGGACACCGCCACTCATAACTTGGATCATATCCAGGAGTGGCGTAGACGAAGGTAGTTAATTAATACCCCTATACCCCCGACCTTTCTTCTAGAATGGTTTCTAAATGCTTTGCACCCTCCTATATCGAAGTATGTTGCTACTTTCGGGGTCTCCAACGAGGAAGAAGCTATCTTTAGAGCCCAAAAATTAGATTTAATATATGCTCAGTCTGGGATGTTATATCACCTTCTTCCAAAAGCACCATGGTCAAATTACGATCCTAAGAAAAAACCCAAACCTCATGCTGATGGCATTGTAGGTTCCACCAATGTAAAGCCCGTAGACTTGACAACAAAGTCTTTTGGAGGGTCAACTTCGTCAGGATCCTGCAAACCCACCCAGTCGGCGGATGTACATTCTGTGCAATCATCGAAAAACCCAAATCGTGACCAACAACCAGATGGGAATAAAATGAAAGGTCGAAACAACCGTAAGGGTGGGAAAAATGGTAACAAACCCAAGGACAAAGATAAAAATGGGAAGCAAAATGATAATGCTGGAGAGGCCAAGAAAGAGAAACGTAAGGTGAAGTTTCCTTGTAAACTTTGTACCGATGATCACCTTACACATTCATGCCCCAAACGCGCGGAGGCTATGAGGCTTTTAAATATACCACCTGCTGTGATGACGAATCCATTCCCACACAATCAACACTTAGCCTCGAGCTCTTCGAACGCCGGAAATGCGCCTAGTGGAAGTCAAAACCCACCATCTCAAGATGGCGACCGTGTTTGTATCAATATGGTCGACGCAAAAATTGATGTAGCCATCTGTTCTCAAGGTTATAGCTCTTAGAAAGCTAGTACCAGCCTAGAAGCTCCTCCTCCCCCTTCGGAGATGGACCTGCAGATTGAGAATCCAGAGCCACCACTCCATATTCCAAAAGGAGTACTCAAGCGCTCTACTCACAACCCTAATGCTATAGTCATTGATAACTACTCTATCATTGAGGATCTTGGACAAACACCTTGTGCGATGTCTTATTTGGAGGTACTCCAGACGTGTCCATCACAGAGGAATGCCTTACTCTCTGCCTTAGGAACTCTAGAGCCTAGTGGCTCGAAACTCATCAAGTTTGATGTCACGGATGTGAAGCCTTGCTTACCCTACCATGTGGCTTTCCAAATCCATGTGGAGTATTCCAAGTATACTATCAAACGAGCAGTCATTGATGAAGGTTTTTCCACCTACGTGATGTCCCTAGTCTGTTGGAAGACCCTCAGTTCTCCGACCCTTTCCAAGTCGTCAAACATGTTGATTGCATTTGACGGTCATTCCTTCCACCCTCATGGTATTCTCCCAACCTTTCCAGTCCAGTTAGGTGGGAAGATGGTAGATGTGGAAGTAGAGGTAGTTGATGCGCCTCTCGATGATAACCTATTACTAGGTCGCAATTGGACCTATGCTATGGTCGTTGTCGTATGTTCTATTTTCTGTATACTTTATTTTCCTCATCAAGGGGAGATAGTGACTATCGACCAATTATCCTTTGCGTACTCTAGTCCTAATGCATCTGTTGGACCGTCGATCTCTGTGATCGACAATTCTCAGTTGGAAACTAAGAATATCGGCGTCAGAATATATTCTTCCCTCATGGGAACCTTCAACTTCTCGGCACCAATTCACCACATTTACACCATGTCTAGTAGGCCTTCTTCAATGGGGAGGTCCATTCCTTTCCGCACTTCCTATTTTAATGATCCATGGACCCTACCTTCTCCGACTTCGTCAGGTGAAGGACAGTTGCATGTTGGCATGGTTATGCCTCTATCGGCAGTAGAGATAGTGTATCAAGTTATTATGGACTCTTTTGTCGATCTCGATCTTGTTACCTCACCGACAGACGAGGAGGATCCTGCTCTCAGGCCTGTATGGGCCACCTTGTCATCCTGCTCACATGATATCCTAGATGAGACTTTTCCTTCGGATGAATCCATCCTCAAAGCCATGAATGGTTCCGAGAGACCTTGGTAATGATATGCATCATCGATCTTATTTTCTCCCAAGTCTCGAAAGAATCGAGCAAGATGATTTTTGGTCTACCTTGAGTGAGATAGTCGGTCATGCCATAGTTCCACTTTATATGCACGACATTTATGCCGAGGGAAATATGGCAAGCATTTCTCCTACTGTCTCGATCGATATCTCTCGTACCCCTAGAAAGATTGAGAATGTAAATATAGGTGTGGACTGTTCGCGAGAAGAAATTCTGATCTGCACCAAAATCTTCAAAGAATTTCGAGATGTATTTGCTTGGTCATACAAAGACATGCCAGGGATCAACCCCCGTATTGTCGAACATGAGATTAGGACTTATCTAGATGTTAAACCTGTTCGAAAACATCTTAGAGTTGTAAATCCTAGAAGGCCCCTTCTATTAAGGTAGAGGTGGAGAAGCTACTTAATCCTGGCTTCATCTACCTGGTCCCCTTGACCGAATGGGTATCCAACCCTGTTCCCATGAATAAAAATCAAGGAACCATCCGTGTGTGTATGGATTTCATGACCTGAACAAGGCTTGTCCTAAAGATAACTTCCCCACACCTTTCATTGATCATATTCTCGATGAGTGTGCGGGAAGCGAGATATTTTATTTTATGGACGGATTTCCAGGATATAACCAAATCCAGATCAAACCTGAGAACCAACACAAGATGACATTTATATGTCCCTGGGGTACTTTTGCATACCGGAAAATGCCTTTTGGCCTTAAAAACGCTGGAGCAACCTTCCAACATGCCATGACTTTCTCTTTTCATGATCTCAAGAACATAGTCGAAGCCTACCTTGATGATCTTGCTACTCACTCTCGCAAGAGAGTGGATCATGTTATACACCTTCGGCTAGTTTTTAAAAGATGTTGTTACTATAGAATCCAGTTAAACCCTCATAAATGCATATTTTGCATTAATTCTGGTTGTCTCTTAGGGTTTCTAGTTTCTGAGATCGGGATCATGGTAGATCCTCTTAAGGTTGAGGCAATACTTCAGTTTCCTGCCCCACACACAATTAGACAACTTCAAGGTTTACAAGGGAAAGATAACTTTCTACGTCGTTTCATAGTGAATTATGCCAATATCACTAAGGGTTTCATGGGCCTCTTGAAGAAATACACTCCTTTTATCTGGGATGAGTGAGCCCAAGAGTCTTTCGACGCTTTGAAGAAATCCTTGGTATCGGCCCCTCTGCTGAAATCCCCTGATTACAATAGATATTACTTGTTGTATATTTTCACGTCTGTTGAGACGATTGGTATGGTTCTAGTTTAGGAGGATGATGAGCTCCATGGGAACGTCATCTACTATCTTAGTTGAAATCTAGTCGGCCTTGAGCTTAATTACTCTCATGTTGAAAAGCTAGCTTTGGCTGCCATTCATGCATTCCAACGTTTATGTCACTATATATTGCTTTGCAAGACTATAGTGTTTGTTGATGTCAATCCTTTTCAATTCGTCCTTACCAGATGTATCATAGGGGGGAAATATAATAAATGGATTGTCATCTTACAAGAATTTGATCTCAACTTTGCTTCAGCCAAGTCCAAGAAATCACTAGTTTTTGTGGAGTTAATATCCAATTTTCCATGATTAGACGAGGATGTTATCCATGTTGATTCATTTGAAGATGAACACATTTTCCTTGTCTCATGGTCTGGCCCCTGGTATGGAGACATTGTTTTATATCTTCAAACCTTGAAGTTCGCTTAGCATCTCTCATGAGATGATCGATGATGTGTTAGATATCAAGCCAAAAAGTATACCATCATCGACGACACTTTATATTGCCGAGGAATAGAAAATATCTTGCAACGTTTCTTAACTCACAAGTCAAGTCAGTCCTAAACGATTTCCACAAAGGGGCTTGTGGTGGTCACCTATTTGAGCTTGTGACAACCCAAAAAATCCTACGAGCCGGTTATTTCTGGCCTACTATCTTTAAAGATTGTATCAAAGCGGTTAAGAAGTGTCACCCTTGCCAGGTGTTCACTTGGAAAATGTGCTCGCATCTAGCCCCTCTTCACCCAACCATTATCGTCAATCCCTTCACCAAGTGGGGGGTATATTTCGTCGATTGCAACCCAACTTCAGCTGGGGGGCACCAACATATTATAGTGGTCGTCGACTACTTTACTAAGTGGGCCAAGGCCATGCCTACCATAAAATCTGATGGGAAGACTGCAACCTTCTTCATGTTCAACCAAATTATCACCCGGTTCGGTATCCCGAGTGAGATTGTCACTGACCATGGTAGTCACTTTCAAAATGAAATGATGGTAGAACTAGCATCTAAGTTGGGGTTTAGACATGGTCATTCATCCCCTTATTACCCCCAGGAAAATGGGAAAGTAGAGGCCGTCAACAAGTCTCTCAAGACCATTTTGAAAAAAACTTTCAGTCAGAGTAATTCCAATTGGCACATCATTCTATATCCCATGCTTTGGGCATACCGAACCTCGGTTAAGATTGGCACCAGTTTTTCCCCTTTTGAGTTAGTGCACGATGTGGAGTCGATCCTTCTCATTAAATACAAAATCCCTTCTCTCAAGTTGGCAGTTGAGCTCCTACTTGACACTTTGGATTTAGAGTGACACCTTGTGCACCTAGAGTGTCTTGATGAGCAACGTCGAGATGCTTTTACAACTATCGAGGAAAACAAGAAATGTGTTAAGATTTAGTATGACAAGTCTGTCTGTCCTTGGTTGTATGTTGAGGGTGATTTGGTCCTCTTGTATGATCAAGTCAAAGAACCGTTGGGGGCAGGCAAGTTTAAACCCATGTGGAACGATCCTTACATCGTGCAATAGGTCCTAGAAAAAGGAGCCTATGAGTTGGAAGATTATGAAGGGAATAATTTGGCCGAGCCCAAAAATGGGCTCTACTTGAAAAGGTACTACACTTGAGCCCTAGGCTTGGGCAGAACTCTTTGTATACTAATGTAAATTTAGTGTATATACGTCTATTTTCTCCTTTTCTTTTGTCTTTAGCTTGCTTTTCATTTTTTCCCTTAGTTGGCAGATGTCAACAGAGACTTCGGTCTACCTAGGATTTGTAGATGGATCCAATCATCATACACAAAACTTGGCTTCCGCTGCTTGGGTGGTTTACTCACCCGAGGGTCTGCTAGTATCTTCAGGTGGCGCATGCCTAGGGCCATCCACGAATAACATGGCCGAATATAGTGTCGTCATATAACTTTTGCGTGATGTTATCTCGCATGGTATTCTCTCTTTAGAAGTTTGTCTAGATTCCCAGTTAGTAGTATGTCAGTTGAATGGTCATTACCGCATGCACGATCCTCCTTTACTTCGTTAATTCCTACGGGTACGTCTTTTAGAACGACAATTTGATTTTATTACATATTATCACATTCCTAGGAGTTCTAATCATGCATCCAATGCCTACGCTAATTATGTTTTAGATTGGCATTTGTCACATTAATAAAGCAAAGAAAACCATTAAATCAATGTACACATTGTAAGATATAAGTAAAGTTGAAGATCCAGTTTTATATATTTCAAAATTTGGTGTTTATATTACAAAATTGGGGCTAAAACCCTCAATACACATATACAGTCGATATACATATCCCAAGACATCTACGCCTGTGGCGCTGGATGTGCATCATGATAGCAAACCATAGCATTTGCAAGACACTGGAAGATTTGTACCCATGCTCTAGGTACACCAACCACCTAACGTTGCATGGCTTCAGGTAGATCCTCTACCTGAACCATAGGAATCCTCTGTGTCAAATGAGACAGGTTGCCCTGCATGTTTTGTAGGACCCTCTCCACTTCTCCTCCCACCGCCTCATCTCCCCGGTTCCTTTGTCTATGTTGAAGGAATCCCTCTGGTCATTGTGGACCCATGTCTACGATCACACATGTATCTAATTAATATTCAAACACCATTCAAAAAAATAAAATTATGTTATTTAAATACAAAAATACACAAATGAAATATTTAAAAACATGTTACCTATATCACCGTAGGTGGCCCCTGGTGGAAGTGGAATATTAGGATCTCCTCTGAAATCGATCCTCGCATAGGGATAGTCATCCAGAGAAATGATTTTTCGTCACCACCAGAAGAAAAAATCGTCATTGTAGGGCGTTGATACCCTACATCCCCCCTGCCGTCTCATGACCTCGATCCACTGCGTCATGGCTGGATTGCATGGTTCTCTAGGAAGGCTCTCCACTCTAGGTCTCGGGCCTGGAACCCGCTCTAAAAAGAAGCTGCAAAGAATAGAAGCTAACCCGAAGTTTTGCTTACTCCCTTGTTTTCACTCTGTCAACTAACCTTTCATATTGGTCAGCAGTGAGGTACACCAATCATAGACAACGGGTCTAGCACAATCTACTGCATAAAACATAAGAGGTCTCGATGCTTGATGCAATGAAGCTGAACCTATGATCCTAGTAAGAACGAGCACAATGATCTTTAGACTGAGGTTACTTATTTCCCGGATGGGGACTTGAATTCCCACCTTGGGAGTCCCTGCTACATAGTGGGCATCGATATACTCCTTAGTCTTCATCCCACTCCCTGCTCTGCGTGACTTGAGGTTCACAACCTCCTCTCGGCATGATAGACCAGTCAAGAAGTAGATGTCCTCTACTTCAATCCTCAATGGTTGTCCATCGAGGATAAAACTCTCACTATCAGGGTCCTAGTAACCCACCAACATCTCTAACAACCTCACTTGGGGCCTCATTCCTTTGAGAGCCCAAAATTTGTACAAGCCACATCATTTTAAATCTGCTTGAGCCACCATATCTCGTTCAACAACTGCATCCACCTCCTCATGCTCTCGCTCTCTCCATTCCAAGACCATCCTACAAAAAACAAATCATTTTTTGAGTTAAGAACCCCTCTTTTTTACCAATTGCGTACATATACATGGCTTACTTGCCCACATTCGCGTGTAGGGCTCAATACATGCTCCCTGTGGTTCACACAGGGGCGTATACCTAGTCATACACACGACCTATACAAGGAAACCTGCGTATACTAAAAATCCTAATTTACGCCCTCAAAAACTAAAAAATGGAAACCTAATTCAAAAATGTAATCCACTGAATTTAAAGAGGAAGAGATGAAGAGTTACTTGATCCAGACGGTTCGTGATTTCATTGCCCGATGCTCCCACAATCGTTGTTTGAACCCTGGAGGTATTTTTGGTCCAAATTGCAGTATTTGGGTAAAAATCAAAATGATACAGTAATTTTTTATTTTATTACTATTTATATATTATTTTTACCCACTTTATATAGTTTCATCCTATTTTTTAACCTAATGGACTAATTCAAAAGTGGTTTTGAGCTGGTTTGTTGTAGTTTTGTCTTAGTTTTCTTGTGGATTTCCACGTCATAATTGACCGTTCGTCACCTCAGGTAGGTATTTACATAACCTAGCATAAAGGATAGGTATCCACTCCATAATGCATTTTTCATTATCCTTCAACTATCGCTTTTTACACCTTAGGAACAAACCCATTTATTACGACACATAACCACCCATCTGTTATAAATAATGTTGCTAATAAATGATAGACTTACCAAACATGGGTACCCTAGTTAGACCTCCTTTATCATTTGGTTCCCATGCCGAGCTTTTTCCTTAAAACCGGGAGTTCGTTACAACTTGATACATGCCTTTATGATAAGCCTCATTTCTCATTCATGCACAAGTGGCCTTATTCCCCGTGGACTCCCGAAAAATGAATCTTAGTTAAGCTCTTTTCCAACTCGCTTAAAAATAGAAAATATTTTCAAGTGATTGGTCCCTTTCACCCTCATTAAATTGGATTTGAAAGCTCATGAGTCTTAGTTAAGCTCTTTTCTGAATCGCTATCAAAAATAGAAAACATTTCCGAGTGAACTTGTTTTTTTCACACTCATAAATTGGATTTGAAAAGACATCTATTTGGCACAAGTTTTCCCTTTTTTCACACCAAGTAGACTAAAAGACATAAAAAAAGGATATTTTTTGGCATTAAGTTGTGATTTCATCTCATGCCCTCACTTGTAGTATTGAGCCTTTATCCGGTTCTTGCTTTGCGTTATAAACCATCGCCTAAGCAGTTTTTGCATCCTCAACCAAGCAGAGCCTTATTTATATCCTTTGCAATTTGACACCCTATACCCTAGAGGGAACATCACCCCGAGTGTCCATCTCCCACATGCATTTCCTTGCATTAAGCATAGGTACATTCCACTGCTAGAACTAGTTTTGCTTACTTGCAACACTCGTTTACTTCTATGTATCATAACATTCATTTGTTATGAAAAAAAAAAAGACGGGTGGGAAGGGAGTACTATATTATAATCGGCAGTAGTCGTGTCGCCTTTGAACAGAGCACAAAGTTATTGAGTCCTTGCACCATCATAATTTTGGGTTTAGAATGGCCTTAGGAAGCTGATCTCGTTACAGAGTTTTCTCTACCAGCTGGTTACTCTTCCAGTCCCTATAGAGAACGTTATTGATGCCTCCTGCATCTAATAGTCACATCATTGATTCTATGTTGTCGGAGTCACCATATGTCTCATGCTCTTGTTCAAAGGAAGTCTATCAACCTGTGTCGGCCACTCTTCAGAAATATTGACTTTGCATGTCAGCCATACCCTCAATTTGTCTCAGAATCACATGATACTATGGTCTTATACTGCACCCTGGCCCTACTTTAATCATCGGTAGGTCACCTTGAACCCAACAATCGACATTTCATCATTGGTCATTGACTGGGTGGTTTCCCTTGTGTTTGACGACAAGACATCTATTCACACTTTGGGATTCGTGCAGTGTCTTGGATGCCATTAGCCTTATTGGTGGTATCCTCGCCTCTGTCAACAGTTTTCATCATTGGCTTCTATTCATAGGGTCTTTTTCGTATACCGCTTGCATTTGGTACATGCAAAAGATGCACAGGGTCGTTGGTTCCTGAACATGTTCTTCATCCAATTTCCACCAAATCATGAAGCTCTTGCTTTGTTCCTCGTGTTGACTGATGAGAGATGCCTTAATGCTCTCCTTTCAGCGGGTCTCCTTCCATCGACTTCAACTCATTTATTTTGGATACGGGACCTAGAGTTTTATGAGTACCTTGAGGCTTGCAGTCATTAGTGGCAGGCTCTCTCACCATTGACAGATGGGAATACATCAATGTCTCCTAATCAATGGATTTCTCAAGTGTTCGACACCAACTCCTTTATTCACACTTGTAGGAATGTACTCGATGCCTTGATACCTACTTTCATTATTGGTAGGTTGTCTCGTGTTTGTTAACGGTATACCTCAATGACCGGTAATCAAAAGATGTCTCATTGTGCTCGAACTCAACTCCTTTATTCACATGATGTAGAATTGCACCCTTGACGGATTGTGTAGAAGACTTGAAGACATCACTATGTGGCCTCAGATTTCTTGAGTTGTTGCTTCCCTTTCATTGGACCAACACCTCTTCGACTTTAGTGATCATGGGAGATCAAATTGTACTCCATGGTATACATATATCTTCAAATTGATTTTGAGACTGGTTACACTGGGCCTTGTTCATGACTATGACAACTTTTGGCATGCAACCACATTTGTATTTGCCTATTCATGGCCATGAACACTTGTTCGGTATATTTTCCACATGGATCTGCATTGTATTCTTGGCAGCCATGTATGCAAAGTCAGTACAGAATGTAGTGAATAATTGAGTTCGTCCAGCTGGTTCTCTACCACTCCACTTCTGGGTTATTTATAATGTATTTCGGCCATCGCATATACTCCTCTGATCTCACACATTAGGGGGCATCTATTATAGAAATATTTTCCTCACCATTGCTATCTTGCACAGAGGGCCTTTTTCCATTTCCCTATGCAGACTTGTCATCCCTTTTTAATGAATCCAGAGCCAAAAATATACATTTTTCCACATATACGCTCCCTATCAGCTATGCAAGATGCATATACACTGGCTTCTCCACTACAGCCTGCATACATCAGGATTTGTGCCAGAAAATACAAAAATGAATTCGGTTTCCTGTCACGATAGGAGATCTTTAATCCTTGGCCTTCCATATACTGGAAACGTTCTGATTCGACCCTTCAGTTGCATTCTGAAGGCTATAAAAAGCATAATTCCGAGCTATGGAAAAGAGGAGAAAGCATTCAAATTTGAGAGCAAAGTTACTCTGGAGAAATTACTTCATATTGAGTCTACATCCCTTTGTCCCTCAAGTCTAAACACAATGTTTAGCCCCCAAGATCTTTCCATATTGTTGAGAGAACCTCATTGACTCTCTCCTATGAGCTTGCCTTTGGTGGAGGATTGAAGTGGTGGAGGCCCAATTGGAAGGAACTTGGTTTCTTGGTTTTGAACTGTGCTGACACGGAAGTCTGTAATGTTGTCACCTCTGCTGATCAATTATTAATAGAAATACTCCTTTTCTATCCTATTGGTATATTGCAAATGTATGATTATTATCTATGGGTGTGCTTGTAATGTTCATTAATGGATTATGCTATATGATGTGCTAACCCCTTTATATCATCATTATATACTTGATTTTCTCATTTGTTAAGAACTTATTGCGGGTATAAAGCTTTGGGTCGAAGTGCTCAATGGTGGAACATCGTCAAGCGTTGGATCGAGGTAGGCCTCTTTCTTATCTTGCACATTAGTTTATACAACATATGTTGGAATTGATTTGATTTCTGCAGTCATACCTGTCTGTTGTGGTTTACCCTTGGCCATAGAGAGTTTTTCCCTCATAACAATAAGTTTATTTAACTTCCACACACCAATTAGAAATTCATTTCTTCCCTCAAACTATTGAATCCCTTAAGCCATTGAAATGATTGATCCAACAAAACCTCGACCCAACCTTTATAAACTTGTGGACCGACCATCACCTACCAAACTCTCATTGAGTTGTCATGCCATAATTGCTATGTCTATCAAGGGCAATTTTATTTTTAAATAATTTCTAAATTTTAGTTTCAGTTTTTTGTTTTGATTTATACATGTTTTATCAATTGATAACATAAAAGTTGTCATTGTTATTTTTAAGCATGTATCAACAAGCATAAATGTTGATTTATTATTGGTGGTATAGGTGGTTTTATAGGTTTTGGGGGTTATATAAATGGGTACCTAGTAAAATATTGGGTTTGTGTTTATTGGAAAGATGTATTGGGAGGAGGTTTCAACAAAAGGATTTTGGGATTAGGCATATAATAATTTATAAACTTAATTATTCGATAAATTTTATGATGAACTAGATATATTTTTGATAAATTTATAATGGTAAAACTAGTGGTAAATAATAAAATAAAATAATAATTAAAGTTTTCTATTGAGGTGTTGTGTAAAAAAAAAATAGAAATACCAATCCTTGGTATGATAAAGAGTGTAAGATTGTAGAAAAGTCATCATGGATGTTTTTAATGGATCCCTAAAATCTGACAAGGTAAATAAATACAAATCCCTAATCAAAAAGAAAAAAAAAAGGTACTAGATAAATCTAAAACAATAGAATATTTTGCACCTATCTAAGCTAAATCCTAAGAAGACATGAAAACAAATTTTGATTCATAACACTAAAGAAAACAATATGAATCCCTTGAGGGACTGGAATTTCCATCTTAAAATAATTTACGAATCCCCTAATGTCGTGGATAGCATTCAAACTATTTCTACAAAGGAAGAAGTTTTTTCAATAGATGACATAGAGTGTTGGGTTAAGTGGCTCACAAAAGGGAAAGCCAAGGACATCTAAGGCTACCAAGCATAAATCTTAAAAATTGGAGGGCATGTCTACATCCCTCACATCCACAACCTCTTCAATTTAACAATGAGGTAGGGCTTCCCTAAACCATGGACTCAAAGCATCATTATACCTATTTTTAAAAGTGGGGATAAAAACAATCCCTATAACTATAGGACCACTATGATTAGTACCCTTTTAGCCAAGTTATATGGAATTATTTTGGAAAAGAAGATCAACGTATGGCTAGAAAGTCATGAAAAAAGAGCTAAAGGATGGGCTAGATTTAGGAGCTATCAATAAACTATGGACCACCTTGTTATGCATAGGATCCTTGTGGAAGAGTATTGAAATAATAAAACCAATCTCATGTGTTGTTTCATTGGATTTAGAAAATCTTTTGACATAGTGCCCAAGACTAACCTTTGGAATAGGTTAGAAGAGTTAAAAGTTCCTCTTGAATCGAGAGCTACTGCGATAAGGTTGTACAAGAACATTATTGCCAAGTTTAGGAAAATTAGGTGTTGGTCGGAAGAAATGAATTATAATATAGGAGTTAAGCAAGGTTGTCCTCTGTCCCCTACCCTTTTTGGAATATACATTGACAAGTTAGAGGGATGTTTGGAAGAAGCAGGTTGTGTCGGTCCAACTCTTGGTGGTATAGTCATCATCCTTTTGCTTTATGTTGATGATAATATTATTATGGTGGGGAGTCCCTATGATATGAAGAAGCAACTAAACATTCTCAGGGATTTTTTCTTTAGTACATGTATGACTATTACCACTGAAAAAATGAAGTTTATGATAATTAAATCCAAAAATATCACTTATGCTAATTTCGTGTATGGCAACAATAACTTGGAGGAAGTGACTTCATACAAGTATCTTAGAATCGATCTTCATTAGAAGCTTAACTAGAACTATAACATTGAGAAAATGATAAATGGGGGATGGAAAGCTTATTATGGACTTGAAAATAGTTGTAAGTCAATGGAGATTTTTCTATGTAATAAGAAGAAACTCCTTTTTGAGACTCTCCTCACTCCTATTATCTTATAGGGTTGTGAAGTATGGGGCTACAAATCTCTATAGAATCGTGGAGAAAGATCGAGCAAATCGAAAAGTGTATTATRATTTATAATCTCAAAATTAAAGGCAACACACCCTATCATATCCTCCTCATATAAGCAAGTCTCCCCTCCCATTGAGAGCATGGYGATGACTAGGTACCGAATGCACAAGAACAAGRTAAATARCATGGAAGAAAAGAGGTTTCCTAAGATTKCTTCAAATTCTAGTCAAAACTACCTACGAYTCAATTGGGGGTGGCATAAAGATACCAAGTCTTGGCTAAATCAYTGGGGAATAAATGAAAATGTTACTTTGAAGAATAATGATAATATTAAAAATATTATTATATCTAAATTTAGGAGAAATTATGGTGCGATAAAGAACTAGAGGATAAAAGAAAATTAAGATACTATAAAGAGGTGGTCAAACCTAATCTAGAAGATCAAAAGTATGTTTCTAGTCTATAAGATCAAAACTATCATTGTGTTTTGTAAAGAAGAAAATCAACATTACTAAGATAAGAACAAACTCTCATGAGTTCCACAGTGAAATAGGGTGGTAGACAATTCCTAAAATGTTGTGGGTCCAAATAATTTGTCATATTTGTCATACAAAGAGGGTTGAAGATGAAAAACAAATTCTTTTAAAAGGTCCTAAGTACACTCACATTAAATCACAATTTCAAAATATTTATTACAATATTGACCTTCATAAGCTTTTAAGTCATCAAAACTAACTACGTGATTTAAGAACACTTATCTTAAAGCTTTTCCAATATATAAATAAAATTTTAAAGCAAATCAAGTAATTCCTTACCTTTCTTAAGATTGAATAAACCAAACTTAATCTCAATGTATGTTAACCATCAATATTATTATCATAAAATATTAATATTTATAAAAATAAAACAAAATTATATAATACAAATTTATTTTAATTTATTTATGAATATGAATAACAAATAATTGTTTATTATAATAATTATTCCAATATTGCTTCAATAAAAAATATTAATCTTACCTTACTATGTGATGATAAATTTAACACGTAAAAAATTGAATGCCCTTTTTAAAGATATGATTATAATATTTTATGGAGTTGGGCTAATGTATGTTAGAAAAAGTGATTTTACATTTTTTTTTTCCATAAAAAATTGCACTTTATATTTATATAGATATAAATTGTTCAAATACATTCATGGCCATACAAAACTGTTGTCATAGAGACCAATCAGAAAAGTCTTTTCTCCCCCCCAAAAAAACACAAAACACCCCAATTCCAGCTGACTGAATGTCTCTGCCAAAGGAAAATGCGCATTCATCTTCCAGGTATAATCAACAATAAATAAAAAACATGGAAGTAACATGTAACAATCCCTCATAAAGGACACGGGCATCCAGCATAAAAACTTCCAGGATAAAACTAATAAAGGTTGAGAAACATATGGGGCCCCTCATGTGCCTCGACACACTGATAATAGATGAGCTTCCCTAGATCCCTGTTGAGCGCATGCTTTGAGAGGTTGTCTTCCAGTTGATTATCCTCTCTGTAAACATGGGAAAAGGATATCTTTTGGAAAGAGGTGATTGTAGCATTTATATTATCTTTCCAAAAATCCAGGGTGATGACCTGAAGCCAGCCTTTTCCCCGCAGCCAGTCTATACTTATTTTGGAATCTCCCATTACATGAATCGACTATATGGATAGTCGAGAATCCAATGTGAGCAAAGCCCATGCCCCAAGTAGTTTCGCTCGGGTTTTTGTGCTCAGGCCGCAGTTTAGGATCCACTTATACCTGCAATGTTCACTTACCCTTATAACACCACCGGCTCCACTATTTGTACCCGAAGAAATGGCCACACCATCGAACCAACCAACAGTATCACTCACGCCTGTCTGAGAGGGCTCCGATCTTCTGGCCACGACTTTCGACACATGAATGTTATACCTTAAAGACATGATAGTAAGATGGATAACCTTCATCATAGAGGGTTTGATGTTTTAAAAAATCGCATGGTTACCTTCCTTCCAAGTGAACCAACAGATCAGCGCTGGTAAAGTAGGTACATCATTGTTCAAGACTTTCCATTGCTTGAAACATTCAATCAAATTTAAATTTGAACCTGTCCAGTTGCCCGAGAAGTTGATAGCCGATTTGATCTTCCTTCAAACTTCCACCGTGAATGCGCAGTCCATGAACAAATGTTGGGTAGTTTTTGCCTGCATCTTACATAAAGGACAAATACTTGGGCCACTAAAACCACTGCACTGCAATATCTCCCAAGAGAGGATTTTTTTCTCCACCATTAGCCAAGTAAACCACTTGATTTTTAGAGGACAATCCTAGTCCCACAAAGCCTTTCTCCAGCCACCTAACTTCACATGCAAATTCATATTTTCGGCAGCTAGGTAAACAATCTTAACAAAGATACAACCTGATAATTCTCCCCCTATCCATTTTAGGATATCTGATCTCTCCTGCAAGTGTACTCCATTGTTCATAAGAGCACAACAGAAATGTGACCATTCAGTATATAAGTGCCCGATCAATTCCTAGTCATCGTTGGTTTGCCAATTTTGAGTGATTCTCCCTGCCTACATTTCCCCCTGTGTCTGAAATAAAAAATGTAACCCTTTCCTATTGATGGCGGAGATCAACTCATCTGAAAGAAGAGCCCCACTTCCCATACCCAAAATGCTATATTTTCCAATCACAATAGAGTAATAGTTCCCAGGGCTCCATGCAATCTAGTAAAAGGAGATGAAGAGATTTTAGAAGGTACCTCCAGGTCTGTGAGCCTCGTTATTTTTTAATATCCACTGTTTGAAGCCATCAAACAACTGAGATGGAAGGAAAATAGTTTGTTTTTATCACACGATGCCATAGTCCCTCCTTCATGAGAACCCTCCAGAGGATTTTGGCTGCCAAAGCTCTGTTGAACCCGATTAAATTCCACAATCCCCATCCCCCGAGGTGCTTTGGCCTAGCAATTAGTTGCCAATTGCAGAGATGTAAGATCTTTTTTTTCCAGCATCCCGACCAGAGGAAACAAAAGATAAGTTGGCGGATTTGTTTGAAAATTGAAGGGGGCGGATTTGCCAGTGCCAGCCAATAGATGGATTGGCTCTCCAGGACCGCTTTGGTCAATACCAAACACCCTCCTAGTGACAGCCACCACGAGCACCATTGGTTGATTTTCTTTGTGTATTTTTCCAACAGCCAAAGCCAATCCGTCGTTCTATACCTATCAATTTAAAAAAAAAAACCAAGGTATTTAAACCCCTCAGAAAGAGCACGAATATGAAATGGAAGGAAAGAAGACACAATGTCCAAAACAGAAGGATTAACACTGTGTTGATGGAAAGTAGACTTTTGTGGATTGATCCGAAGGCCAGAAGAATTACAAAAAATATTTAAAATTCTACTTATCTCCTTCCACTCTGCAATAGAGGCAGTTGTCATGATGAGAATGTCATCTACAAACAATAAATGGAGAACCTGGATCAATCTCGAAGCTTTAATACCAGTCAAGAGACCATTTTATTTTCCTTGATTTAAGGCCAAGCTCAAACCCTCCATAACAAGGATAAAGAGCAACGACGACAGAGGGAAGCCATGTCTAAGCCCCCTTCCACTGCGAAAAAATTATGAAGGCTCGCCATTGACAAGAACGACAAAAGATGCCAATGAAATACAACCCATTATCCAATTGGTTGTGGGCAACCCGAATCCACAGTGTAGTAAAACTAGCCTTAGGAAATCCCAACTTAAGCAGTCATATGCTTTCTTTAAGACGATTTTGAGAATTAATGCCTGTATTTTTTTTTCTCTAATACTATGGAGGCACTCTTGAGCAGTCTCGATCGCATCGATTATTTGCCTACCTTTCAAAAAACTGAATTGTTCCTCAGATAAGGTTCGTGAGAGGATCACTCTTACTCTTGTGGCTATAATCTTAGAAATTATTTTATAGCATAGATTGCATAAAGCAATCGGGCGAAAGTCCCCAAAGTTTGTCGGGCCATTTACTTTCGGAATGAGTCTAATAAAGGTCGAGTTCAAAGCCTTGTTCACCTCACGAGTTTTTCATGATTCTTCAACTGCCTCCAACAAGTCCTTATCAACCAAGTCAAAGAAGTGAATGAAGAATTCCACATTCCACCCGTCAGTGCCCAAGATTTTATCTTTGGTAAAACCTTTTAGGACCTGTAATACTTCCTTCTCAGTAACTGGCTTTTCAAGGGATATTACTTCTGCATATGAAACTAGTCTTGGGTACATTCTTACTGTTGCAACCTGATCCACGATCCTATTCTCATCCGATTCTTTATAAAAAGAGATGAAGAATCGTTTTGCTTCTTTCTTTAATGTTTCCTGCCCCTGATGAAAATGCCCCTGGTCATCTTCGATTTCCCACAAAAATAATTATTGCATCTGAAACTGGAAAAATTGTGGAAGTACTTAGTGTTTTTATCCCCACACTAAATCCATGTTGCTCTACTCTTCAAGCGCCAACGTGCCTCCTCCTCCATCATCAACTTTTTCCTTTCTTGTTCTAGAAATTTCAATCATTGTACCCTATCAAAATTTAAGTCAGCTTCCCAACTCTGCTTAGTGAGATTTGTTATATGTTTCTATAATAAATCAAGGGCGCGACTATCAATTTTTTTTTCCACTATCCACAACTTAACTTTGGATTTTATATTGGAAAGATTTTGTGCTAGTCGTGTTTGTTCTCCAATCACACTACTACCCTAGTCAGAGCTCCAAACCGCCTGAACTAACTCCCCGAAAGAGTCTTCAATCATAACAATAGGGTTAAATTTAAATGGGTAAGCAACAAAACCATATCCATGATTCAACTGAAAGAGCAAAGGTGCATGATCCGACAAATAAGGGTGTACAACCCATGATCTATATATAGCTGAGTTAACCAGAAGTGCTTCTGATACCAACACCCTGTCAAGCCATTTTTGAATTCCATGAGCCCCAAATCTACCATTACGCCAAGTAGGCATGAGCTCTGTTGGCTGAACGTCCACCAAATGAGTAATCCCAAGAAGATTTCTAAAGTATCCTGCCAAAGGGTCGGGTAAGGCCCCTACTCCCCAGACTTCATCAACATTGGTAGTAAAATTTAAATCTCCCTTCTAATATGAGATTATCTCGAGCTAATAATCCTTTGGACTTGACCGAATCCCATAACTGTCTTCTACTAGTACAAGGTCCATATAAATTTAGTAGACAGATCCTGCTTTTATCAGGTAGATGGAAACCTATCAACAAAATACCGCCAACATAAAGGTAAGAATGTAACTCAAAAACACTAGGATTCCAAGCTACCAACAGTCCTCCATATTTCTCGAGAGAACTTAGCACTGAAATCATCCACGAGGGGCAAAGAGAAGACATAAAAAAATTGGCCTTCTCCTCATCCACTAAGGTCTCCTGTAGGAAAATGATGTCCGACTTAGTATTACTCAAAAGTCTTTGGAATGAAGGCAATTTTTCGGGGCCTCCAACCCCACGTATATTCAGGGACAAGAGGATCATGATTTAGCCCTTGCAAGGGCTTTCATGCCTCTAAGCGCCCCTAAATCATGAGTGGAACCCGAAAGTTGTTCAACAATTGAAGCTTGACCAGTTTTTTTACGCACACTGCGTGTCTTAATGGGAGATAGTTCCATCCCCAAACCTCAAGACCAGGCTAGTGATTTCTCCTTGAGGTCTCTTATACCATATGTAGAGCAACCCGGTTCACTGGAGGTTATGGTTTGATTAAGATCCCATCCCTGGTAGATTGGAAGAGGTAAAGGACTATCAGTATCTCTGAGAGAGGGAAGAGTAAGTCAATGACTTCATCTAGACTCGAGCCAGTTTTGGATGGAGGTTGAGTAAAAAAGGGACTAACCGAACCTGGCGATGGTAGAGTAGCTACGGGTAGAGAGGGAGCAGTAGTAGGAGCAGAAAGATCTGTCATGACCCTTTTTGAATCAGAGTTAGAAACCCCTGAGTCCGGAAGGTCCTTAGCACTACTAATAAAAACACCAGAAACTACATTCATTGAGGAAAAGTTACCCAAAGAATCACGCTCCCAAGCAGACAATTTTGAATATAGTCTTGGACAAAAATATCTTAACTTACCAATGAGGTTTCCTGATGCATCATCCGTCGAGACTGGTTCAATTGCATAAGCGAAATCACCCAATGCTCTAGGATTCTCTTCACTCATATACAAATCCATAGCAGGATCTTCCTGAGGATCCTCGACTTCTTCAACACTAGTGCTAAAGGAACAATCTCTTCTTAAATGGTCAGTACAATGACAAAGTAAGCAATGAAAAAGGTATACCTTGGTAGTCCAGGCACCGGACCATAACTTGGCCGCGCCATTCTACTTCCATAGAGTCCATTAAACCAGCAGTAGCATCAATCTCGACTAACACCCTTGCCAATCTTTTATCATTTGAGAGTAACCCCACTTCATCCAATTTTAGAAAACATTCAAGAAGGTTGCCTATCACTGTGAGTGCTTTTATGTTCCATGGGTTTAATGGTAATACTGGGAGTAACACCCAAACATGTCTAAGACTGAAGTAGTCCGTGGCCAGGTTAAAACCTGTCCTCCACCTCTTCATCATTAAACTTTCGCCTTCATAATCCCACAAGCTATTCAGTATAATCTTGGCACCTTCAGGAGATTTAAACACAAGGCCAAAGCACCCAAAGGGGAGCGTGAGGAGCTCCAGGACATAACCACAATGAGGTAACCAGTTGTGAGTCATCCACTCTGAGAATGGTAAAGTGCAATTGGGCTTATAGACAAATTGCTCGACTAGAGCACATAAAGAAAGCTGACACGTTTCTTCCAGTCCAACGTCCATGCCTATAACTAAACATCTTCTCTGCCTCTTTAGCTTCCAAACCTGAATCAATTTTTTTTGGCGAGGGTCCTTTACCTTCAAAGACTCCCAGTTGTTATTCCCCACATAGAAGTTTGGTTGTTGTTATTCCCCACATAGAAGTTTGGCTTGTGAAACACAGGAGATAACCCTGATCCTATCTGAGTACCCGAATTTGTTGCAGAAACCCTCCGAGACAGCCCTGTGCTCTCACAAAAAACGTGACTATTATGATGAATAGTCTAGCCAGCTTCATGAAAACCGGGCTCCGTCACCCTAGAGTGATCAGATAGAGGAGGCAAATGAGTCTTAACTGCATGCGATGAAGAGGCATTTAAAATACCTCCACCACCCAGTTTACAACTCAGCTCATCTATAGTTTTGAAAAGACCTGCCTGCTCCCATTTTGCCTCATTTGTTGCGCCCATGAGCACACTAACTTCATGTGCCATAACCCCAGGCTGGCCACCCAATCAGTATCCACTAATTAGGACCCACATTGTCTTTAGTGAGATTCCCACATTACGAATCGATATCGATTGGATCCCAACGAAAAGAAAATGCGCTTCTTTCATGATGTGACATCATCACTATCACATTACAATTTCTATTTTATAGTGCGCTACACTTCACCCCAACTCCCCTCTTCTTTATTATTAGAAAAGGGAATCCACATAGCACGGGATGAAGGGAGTGAAATTGAAATTAAAAACTAACTTATGCTTTCTACTTTTACTTATACGGATTTATGGTCTTGGCCCCCATTAGTATTGCCACCCGAGATTTCTCAAGTCACTTCTTTGAGAAGACTAGATTTGTTTAGTGGTTTAAATATTGATTCTTTGATAATGGGTAACTGGTCAGAAATAAAGCATTTAAATTTATCCTATGACACGAATAATGAGCTTCCCCAATAGATACAGAATATGAAGAAGTTGCAGAGCTTCAGGTTATTCCACTACAAAGGGGTAAATTTGCCAAATTGGATATATGAGTTTCAACAACTTGAGAGGTTAGAATTGCTTGGATTTTCTAAAGTGGAGGAGCTTCCTTCGTTAGGGAGGTTGCCGAATTTAAAATTTCTAAAACTAGCAGAGTGCCACGAGGTGAAGGATTTGGGGATAGGGAGTTCTGGAGATCCCAGTGGATTTCCAAGGTTACAGATGTTGGTTTTGAAACAAATGAAAAATCTACAGAGTCTGACAGGGCCATCATGTGAGGGAGGTGTGTTGAAAGAAGGAACACTTCCTAAACTTAGTGTGTTAAAGATTTTTGGATGTCCAGCATTAAAGAAATTGCCTATGGATATGGAGAAGTTACCCAATTTAATAGCATTATATGGCCAGAAAAGATGGTGGGAAAATATAATTTGGGAGGATAATAATATGAAAATATACCTTCACAAAGTATTTAAAAATAAGGAGAGATAAGATTAAAAGTTAAAATAGGTGGAATTATTTAATATTAAAGTGTAATCTTTGTCTTAAGTGTAATAATGTAAATAAATAATTGAGATATGTAATTGTATTGAAAGTTTGTATATTTTTTTATAACATTTATAAATATTTGAGATATGTAATTGTATTGAAAGTTTGTATATTTTTCTATAACATTTATTTATTGTATAAATGTTTTTTTTTTTATTTAGATTTAAATTTGTAAAAAAATAAATTTTTATGTTTGTAAAAGGATAATATTAAATATTTGATAATTTTTTGATTTAATTATTTTTATTGTATTCTTTATAATAATATTATTATTTAATTTTGTGAAAGAAATGTGTATATTAGTGTATTTAACTCAACTAATTATATATTTATAAAAAAAAAATATTTTAATTTATATATTTAAGTTTTTATGTGTTAAGTTTCAAGAGGATTAAATCTTTTTAAGGGTAATATTTTTTAAATGTGTAAGAGGAAAAATTTGCACCATGAAATTTTGATCTTTCTCCATAATTGATAAATTCTAGATTAAGATGGATCTAGACTAACTTTTGATATATTTCATTATCACTTCAAGTTGAATAATATTAAATGAGTGAATTATTATTATTATTATTATTATTATTATTATTATTATTAATTTATAACTGGAATTAGGAAATTTTATATGAATAAAAAATTGCACCATAGCTCGCAACAAAATTACATCAAAGTTTTGGTTCTCAGTTTTTTAAAACAAGAACAAAAATCATTACTAACTACTAGCCTATAACACAACCTATCTAGCAGTACTTCTGAGTATTTCTTGATATTATAGATTCTACAAAATAAACCTAAGATCCTAAAACATTTATAAAACATGGAACCTAATAGAAAGCATGACGATTCCGATCTTGACAATTTCCATGTCTTTAGGTAGCAGGTGCACCATTCTATCTTCCTTCATTCCCTCAATGTTGGAATTGATTCACTACACTTGGTTTGAAGTTGTTGAGTGATCTTTCTGGGTCATATTTTTTACCATGTTCCTCAGCATGTTGCATTCCACCTCCAAAACAACCATTTGACACTTTTGTTGAACCAAAGTGCCCATAATTGTTGTTATTGGAGTGGTGACCTAATGCTCATTCTCATGATTTTTTTTGTAGCTATGAAGATTGAGGTTATATTACCTTGTATAGACTCCTCATGGTTCCTTAGAACACATCAAATCTCCTATAATTCCTAATAATCCACCCTAAATTTACTACAGTCAAAGCTCCCAGTCAGAATTGCATTCTCTATACTTCCCTCTGCCTAGATTCCTTAGTTCACCTTCAAGCCACAAAAGTCCCACTTTTGGTGTATATGAGAAATAATGTTGTCTAGATTACCACCCACCAAAATATAATCAAGTAGAGTCAAAGAAGGTTCAAACATGAAGAACTAATTGTTGCATGAAAATAAAATGAGAGCACTTGCAAAAACTGTGAAGCCAGAGATAAAAACGATCCAAATAATTACGTGCCTCCATAAACTAATATGATTCAGTAGTTTCAACCTCCATCCCAATGAAACCCTAAGCTGGCTTGGAATGAGTAATAATAATACCATTTGTGATGAAATACACCAGAGAAGAGCTTCTTAGAATTGAGTAATACTCATATTGAAGGGACGAAAACACCCTTGAAGAAATGACCATGACACGAACTAAAACCACAAAGCCCAAGCTGAATATAATCTAAACAAATGCAAGGATCCTCGAATAGATATTCAATGCACAACATAATTTACAATTGTACTAATTCTGTCCACTTTTATTGAAATAAATCGACAATGCTCTCAAGCCTTATTACATTCATAGAGCATATGCA
>ML809152.1:66288-79269 GCA_009831015.1 Picea engelmannii | reverse complement strand
TGGTACTTAAACTCAATATTTTTTATTAAATTTGGTGGGAAGATATAGGAATGTGTATTATATAACAAATCCAAATTTCATACCATGAATTCAATAATTGAAGGCACATTGATCAAAATAGTAAACCACTATTACCATCAAAAATAATTTATATGATTTGGTTTTGGACTTAGACACAGTACTTGAAATCAATTATTTTTTTATGAAATATGAGGGATTCCTATATAACATATCCAAATTTCAAACCTTAATTTGAATATATGAAATCACATTGATCAACTATCAAATCGTTGTTGTTATTGAAAATATGAAAAAACATGAAATAAAGCCAAGAACAAAATAAAAATCTTTTTGGGTGTGCAAGATTGCCAACACCCTATGGATGTTCTTGCATTAGACTCCGTTTCTTGTAATAACTGAGTATCTTACTCACAATGTTATTGATAAATAAACAATTGATGAATATCTAATCTTCCTCTTTTTATTCCACTCTCTTCCTCACTTTCCTCTTCCCTTTCTACATTTGGCATTTGTCTTCGTATTTTCTTCACCCTTTTCATCTATACTATTCAACTATAGTCAACACCTCATACCTACCTTTATTTCTAACTCAACCTTCTCCTTCAACATCTATGGAATATTTTTCATCTATTTTGGATCATTGGGTCTTCATATTTATAAAACACATGGTCATTATTCCTCTTTGTCTCATAATATTCAATCTCAACAATATTCATCGTGATGAACTTTCGGAGCACCACATATATCTCTAATTCACATCGAATTAGTCCAATGTGAATTATCTTCACAATCTACATTAGCACCTAAGTGCTTTCCTCCTTCACATATTATTCTCAAAAAGGACTTTCTGTTACATATCCTTGATCTTTGATTGAATTCATGGTCTCATTCTCAACATAGATTATTGCATCCTACCAAATAGGGCTTACTACCTCCCTATCCTCCCTCTAAATATTGATCAACAATGATTCTAATTTATTTTTTTAAGAATAACTAGGTAAATTATATTGATAAAAGGATACAACAAATGTTACAATAGAGGTTACAACACTACATAATTCCATATAGTGTCAATATAGCAATTATATAGTCCATAAAACATCCTATTACAAGCCCAAAACATAAATTGTCTTTGTTGTTATGCAAAATTACCCAATTCTTATTTATGTTATATATACTGTACAATATAGCTAGTATTCTTATAGTCCTGTAAAGCATTTAAATTAATAGTGAGCATAGCGGCTAGAAACATCATCCAAACCTATACTTTCTAGTTTAGTTTCCTAGTTCACAGTTACCATTTCTTTGTCAAACTAGTGCATTGTTTCTTCCTCCTTTAACTCTCCTCTAGATGAGTTAGCTTAAATCATTTGATTCAAGGTCATGGACTGGTCACCCCTATGAAGATTGTGTGCCGAATTTCATAGAAGGTTGCATTCATATTCCAAAAATGCCAATTGGTGCTTCAATTTCCATTAGAAATCGCATGATTTTTACTACCTATGTTGTGATTTGACTTTCAATTTCATGAATTTTTTAAGAAAGATTGAAGAGAGAAGACATGTTACAGTGAACGTGTTCTTCAAGGCTTCTTAAAAATCAACAAATTTCTTGAAAATCGATTGAATCCATTATTTGTCTTGTTGTAGCAATTCCTTCTGCAAATGGAGTGTACACCCTACCTATAGAGGCCACCTCACTCCTCAAATCCTAGTCGCTTTGTGATCTCCTCTATTCCAGAATGTAAAGTTGAAAGCACCTTTCAGTGCTCAGTTTCGAGTGCTTCCAAATACTTGAAGCCACAAACTAGTATTTCCCACAATGCTTGAGCTCAGGGCCAACTTGAATTCTTTTGATTCATATAAGTTGTTAATCCACCAAGGAGGTGGTTCTCCTAGAAATTCGCTAGAGTAAAGAAACAAACCAAAGAACAATTGAAATACAATAAAACTAGATACCTTGCAAAGGAGTTTAACATACCCCATATTCTTGTCAAACAATGACATCAGTATTCCACAACGAGCTAGAATTGTAAGGAGAAATATAACATAAGCATGCAATGTGATAACTTATGGGTCCATTCATACTTTCCATATGATGTTTCACCAACATTAAACGTTTCATAGTACTAAGCATTGATTAAGGAATTGATTGGTGAGTTGGTACACCATTAATTGTAAGCTCCTCCTCATTTTGATTTGATCCAACATTGGCCCACCAATCTACTTCTCTATTTTTTTCATGCAAGACAAGATAAAATTTGATGTCGAAAAAGGAGCCGTCTATTTTTCTACTTCTATCTGGAATTGAAGCTAGGGGATTATCTCTAGGCTCTAAATTGTTCACCATGTGATTAATAATAGTCCTAAAGTCTCCTATTACTTTAATTGATTGCACACCAATGCCTTTGGATGTTTTGAGTCCTTTCCATTGAGAACATGTTGCTACTTTGTTATTGGAAGTGATACCAAGTCCCCAAGCATAATAAGCTTCAATTGTCCCTCTGGGGTCTGTGATGATCCCCCCTTGTTACCTGGCACCCCAAGATTCCCCTTCGAGGCTCCATAAAAAAACGAATGATGATAAGTATTCCAATTTTCAAAATCAGAAATGATTTTCCCAAGTTGCCAACTTGGTCTAGAAAATTGGTTGGGAAATTTTTTGCCTAAGTATTGATAAGATATTTGAAACTACCCAAACTATTCTTCTTCATCTAGATTTAGGAACTGATATATATATTGAGATATTTACCTTTGGAGATAATATATTTTTCTAACATACTTTTGTCTTTTGTTGCTACTAAGGATGGAATATCTATCCCATGATGAAAAATTACATGATTCCTTGCAAGCCAAATTTCCAAACACAAAATTTTTGGCAATGCTAACCATTTTCTTCTGAATAATTGTTTTCTTTTGAGAATTACTTTGTAGGATCTATTCTAGGTTGTAAACATAGATTTCCAAGAATAAAACATACTCATTTTGTTGTTTAATCCTTTAAATGTCATTTTCCAAACTTTGATGGACAAATCACACTAGAAAAAGAAATGATGAATCAATTCCAAGTTTGCTTGACACATCACACATCTCGAGGGACCCTATATGCCATACTTTTGTAAATTTTTAGATATTAGTACTTTTCTCATGAATTAGAGTCCAACAAAATATGTTTACATTTGATATGCCATCTATGTTCCAAATTGTATTCCATATTGTTGATCTTGGAGGTAGTGCTAGATTCTACAACTAAAAAATGTATCCTTGTTTGACACTATAGGAAACATCTTCCCAAGTTATTCGATTTGGAATGGTTGTATTTTGGAGCGCACAACCTTTCAAGGTGAGAATGAGCTGGGAAATTAAATGTTTCATGTGATGAGGAGGTATCTCTATTTTCCAATCATCCCACTCCCCCGATTCATCATACCAAGAGGAAATGTCTGCGAAATTTTTCATATTTTTCCTATCCATCCAGTATTTTAAGGGGAGAAGTTCTTGATGACTTTACAATGCTTCCTTACCCATAATATTGTCTGACCAAATGTTGATATTTTTCCCATTTCCTGGAAACCATGATAGTTTAGATCACATGTGTGGGATTGTTTCTTTTAATAGCCTCTAGATATATGATCCTTTCTTGATTTCTTGAGAAGAATCTAAGCACCTCTTCCAATTGCTTGCAAATTTTTTATGGAGGATTATTTTCCACCAAGTGTTCTAGCCAGAGATGAGCCTCCAGATCATTTTTGCGCTTAAGTCTAAGTTCATTAAAGAGGGTTCCTTGACACATAGTCCTCCATGATATTTGGGAGCCCTTACAATTGTCCAGTTCACTAAGTGGAATTTCTTTGTGTTGACCTTTCCTCCTTTCAATACAAATTTCCTTAGCTCTCGAGCCATTTGTTGCATGATTCCTACTAGAGCTAATAGAATGGAGTAGTAAAAAATTGGCAAAGCTATGTGGACATGTTTGATGAGGACCACTCTACCTACTCGGTTCAACCAGTCTGTCCCCCATTGCTGGAACTTTGACTTGAATTTATTGAGCACAATATGTAATGATTGAGCAGTTGAATTAGATAAAATAATGGGCATCCCTAGATACCTAAAACAAGTCCATGTTTCCTGATGAGGAAACATTAGAATTCTTGAAATTTCTTGCAAGATTCCTTTTTTCTCATTCCATCCATAAATTTGGCTCTTTTTATGGTTTATCTTGCCTCCAGATACCAAGGTGAAGAGGTTAAGAACCCTTTTAAACCTAGCTACAATAATGGTTGAATCTCCACCCAATAAAAGGGTGTCATCAATGAATTGCAAATGATTAATAATTTTGACACCTCTTACCACTTTGATCCCTGGGAGATTTCCCGATCATCTTTCAAATTCTAATTTCCTACTCAAAGATTCTACCATAATAGTATAAAGGAGATGGGTTAAAGAGAAATCTTGGTAGAGCCCTCTGATTCCTTTGAACAAGGAAGTGGACCTTTTGTTCACCAATGGGGAAATCCAAGGATTGTAGACGCAAGTCAAGATATAGTATATAAAAGAAGGACAAAAACTAAATTTAAAGAGAATATCTAGAAGAAAGGGATGGTGCATTATATCAAAGGAATTAACCATATCTATCTTGATGATCATACCTTTGTATTTGTTTGCTTTAATGGAATCACCACTTCCTGAACCAAAATAATGACATCCACTATTTTCCTCTTCAACATCAAACCATCATGGTTCTCATAGATGATTTTGGGAAAAATATTCTTCAATCTATTTTCTATTATCTTAGTCAACACTTTCTATGAGGCATTACAAAGTGAGATGGGTTGAAACCTTGAGAATGAAGAGATGTTGGATTATTTTTGGATAATAGCTAAGAAAGAAGAATTGGTGCTCCCTCCAATCTAACAAGACTTATGAATGTATTGTAAAATTAGTTTAATGTCTATTTTGATGATATCCCAACATTCTTTGAAGAAATGTATTGTAAAACCATCCAATCCTAGAATTTTGTCTGGGCTGAGATCCCAAACTTCTTTTTAAATTTTCTCCTTAGTTATTTCCTTCATCCATTCTGAATTCTCATTGGAGGAAATGACCGATGGGATATTCTCCAACATAGTTGTCGTGACTTATGGATGAACCCCTTCATTCTTAGTATAAAATTCCTCAAAATGGGAACTAACATCCTCTTTGATTTTTGCAAATTGATTAAGAGCCTTGCCATCATCCATAGTAATATCTTTGACAAATTTTCTTAGAGTCCTAGACTTAGCTTTCCTATGAAAGAATTTTGTTTTCTTGTCTCCTGATCTTAGCCAAAGGCTACATGACTTTAGCCTCCACCATTCTTCCTAATGTCTCCATGTTTTGTGGTATTTTTGAAATACTACATTCTCTTCTTTAAGCATGTTAATGGCTAATTCTTTAGTCTCCAATATGTTTTGAAAGTTGGCCAATTGGGATCTGAGTTCTTCTTTCTCTCTTTCAGGAGGTGAATACACCAATTTTTCCCATTCCTTTAAGAGATTCTTCACATCCTTTAATTTATGTTCCCATATAGAAACAAGGGAACCTTCAATCCATTTACTCCATTTACTTTGAATGATACTCACAAATGTTTCATCTTGAAGCCATAAAATATTAAATCTAAATGGAATTGGCCCAAAATTAGAGGCACATTGCATCACCAAACTATAGGTTTGTGGTCTGATGTCGCCCAGGGATTTAAATATTACTTTTGTTCACAGGGATTTAAATCAGCAAGCCGACTCTTTGGCATTTGCATCAAGCAACTTTAAAACTCCGATGTTTCCTAATCTGAAGTTTCAAATTGAAGTCAGACACAGACCCTCAATTCCGGATATATAAAACATTGGCAGGTTTTTAAAGACGACGAGGAAATTCAGAGATTTTTGAAAACTATTGAAGAGTTTTCTAATATTTCAATTGATCAAGATGACGAAGATGTAAAAGCAGAAATACACACTGTAGAAGTTCTTCAAGATACTATTGTTGGTCACAAGATCATCGAATTGAAGACAAACCATTTGCCTAAGGTTTTGGTTCCATTAGAAAGGTTGTTCGATCATAATGATGTCTCCAGGAAGGCTATTATCCAAACAAAAGAAACATATGTGGAAGACTGTGACATTCGTTCGAATGCAAATCCTAGGTTGGTAAAAGTATCCAGGAAACTATAAAAAAAACAGAAGGAAGCATATATTGAATTAATGAAACAATATTCAGATATATTTGCCTAGTCTTATGAAGATCTGAAAGTGTTTGATATAGAAATTATTCAGCATAAAATCCCTTTGAAACCTGGATCAAAACCCGTAAAACAGAAATTCAGGCAATTCAATCCTTTACTATTACCAATAATAGAAAAGGAGTTGAAGAGGCTGCTAGAAGAAAAAATCATAGTGCCACTGAGATACTCAGAATGGGTACCAAACCTTGCACCCGTCAGGAAAAAGAACGGAGAGATAAGGCTCTGTGTAGACTTCCGGAATCTAAATAGGTGTTCTCTGAAAGACAATTATCCATTACCAAAAATGGATTATATCTTACAAAAGGTTGTCGGTGCAAAGAGAACTTCTATGCTTGATGAATATTCAGGGTACAATCAAATATCAGTAATGGAAGAAGACAAAAAGAAAACAACTTTTACCACTCCCTGGGGCACCTTTATGTACAAAAAGATGCCTTTTGGGTTGATGAATGTTGGAGCTACATTTCAAAGGGCTATGGACATCGCTTTCATTGGTGAGAAAGACAAGTTTGTGGTTATTTACTTTGATGAAATTACTGTATTTTCAGCGTCGGATGAAGAACATTTACAGCACTTGAAGCAGACCTTTGAGAAATGCAGGAAGTACGGCATATCACTTAATCCAAAAAAATCACATTTTTCCATGGAGGAAGGTAAACTTCTTGGACACATCGTTTCGCCTGGAGGAATTAAAATAGATCCGGAAAGAGTAAAGGCTATTCAGCTAATCGACATTCCGAGAAATAAAAAGTCAATTCAGTCCTTCATTGGTAAGATTAGTTTTTTAAGGAGGTTTATACCTAACTTTGCAGAGATTGTCAAAAACATCACTGACATGTTGAAAAAGGATGCAGAAATTAAGTGGATACTGGAGGCAAGAGAATCCTTCAAAAAGATCAAATAGGCTATTGTTCAGGCACCTGTTCTAATTAGCCCATATTTTTCTAAAGAGTTCATGATTTTTTCATTTGCATTAGAATATACCATAATCGTTGTTCTTCTGCAAAGAAATGAGCAAGGTCATGAGAAACCTATCTCCTTCTTTAGCAAAACCCTCAGGGATTCTGAATTGAAGTATGATCTAATAGAAAAACAGGCCTATGCCTTAGTGAAGGCCTTAAAATATTTCAGAGTGTATATTCTTCAATCAAAAATTACTGATTATGTCCCAAGCAGTGCAGTCAAAGAAATATTGGTTCAGCCTGATTGTGAAGGTAAGTGGGGAAAATGGATAACCAAAATCTTGGAATATGATCTCACCATAAAGCCTACCCAACTGATAAAGGGACAAGGCCTCACCAAATTAATGACAGAATCCAATTGCAAAGAAATTGGATTATACCATCTTTCAGACATGACATAGGAATCTTCTGTCCATATTGAAGAAATTGATTTATAAATAAATAGCAAGTATGTTTCTTCAGAATGGTACAAAGACAATGTATTTTTTCTGCTGAATTTTCAATCTCCCCTAGAGTTGGATAAATCAAAATACAAATTATTAAAGTTGAGAGCTATAAAATATTATATTGTTGATCAGATCTTGTTTTGGAAAGATCCCAACGGTTTTCTGTTGAGACGTGTGGACGAAAAGGAGGCTAAACAAATCTTTCAATATCTGCATCATGGTGTCTGCGGAGGTCATGGTCATTGGAAGGCTATTGCCTTCAAAATTCTTAGAGCAGGCTATTACTGGCTAGTTCTATTCTCAGATATTTTTGCTCGGGTCAGGGCATGTGAACCTTGTCAGAAATTTGCTGGGAAGCAGAAACTTATATCTCTGCCTCTGAAACCAATCATTTCCCACGGACCGTTCCAACAGTGGGGATTAGATTTCATTGGAGAGATTAATCCCACCTCATCAGGACAACATAGATGGATTCTTACGACCACCAATTATTTTACAAAGTGGATAGAAGCAATTCTGACTCGGAATACTACAGATAAGGTAATCATGGAATTTCTAGAGGGATATATTTTCTCTAGGTTTGGTTGTCCTAAAAAACTGGTCACTGATAATGCACAGGATTTTAAGTCGAATTCCATGCTTGAATTCTGCAATAAATACAATATCAAATTGGTTCATTCTACTCCCTACTACCCCCAGGGGAACGGATTGGTTGAATCTTCCAATAAGACACTAGTAAGGATTATCAAAAAGTTGTTGGCAGAAAATAAAAAAGCATGGGATTCCAAGTTAAAGTTTGCTTTATGGGCTGATCACATTAGCAAAAAGAAAGCTATTGGGACATCTCCCTTCTAGATGGCATATGGCACAGAAGCTATCCTTCCAACTCAATTGGGCCTGCCAGTCTTGAAGTTTCTGCAAGAAGAACAGGAAGAACCCAATGATGTCCAAAGAAGAATTTTTCAGCTCATTGAAGTTCAGCAGGCAAGAGAACAGGTTAACCAGAAAGTTGCTGCTCATCAGAACAAAATCAAGGCTACATTTGATAAAGGAACTAAGAAATATGTTTTCAATGAAGGGGATTTAGTGTTGAGATGGGACGTCGGGAAATAAGATAAAGCAAAACACGGAAAGTTCGATAATCTATGGTATGGTCCTTTCAGGATAACCAAGGTAATGAACAATAACACTTTTCTCCTACATAATTTAGACAACATTGAAATTTTTGGGGGCCCAGTGAATGGGAGGTTCTTGAAGCATTATTTCATCTAAAGGATCGTTAGGTTAGAGTTATTATAGTAGGTTTCCTTTCAATAAAGACTCCATATACCCAATGGAATTGTTTTTACAGTTATGCTAAAAATAAAAGACAGACAGTCGCAGGGGAATCAATGAATCAGAGATAAAGGAAAGGCAATGGTTTGCAGTTCTTGGAGTTTAGTATCAAAACTCCATCCCCAGAAGGAGCCAATGTTAGTCTCTAATTTTTTCTTGGTTTAGTGAGAAACCCTTGTCCTAAACCCTCCTTACCCATTCCTCATTTTCCGTTTTCAGTTGTTTTCCATTTTTAGATTTTGGTATTTCGTGGTTTGCATTATAGTCTTTGATGATTTATTTAAGTTTGATTTTGAAAAAACATTGTTTAAAATTGAGGTGTCTCCTTTTATGCTGTTTGAATTTCAAAATTTCAAGTTGTCAAATGCGCTACGGGAATAAGCCTATTCTTGTAGCACCAAATAATCATGCCATAACTTGCGCCTGCCATTCCGATTTAGTTACGATGACATGATTCATGAATTGAGAGTTCGTGTGCTCCCACAAAAGCTTAACAATCATTTCCAAATCCAACAGTTTCATAATATAATTACTATGCACGCGCCCATGGTTCACTTCAAAATCACCTGTTGCTTGATAATCATTATATGTTACCTGTTCGAGTTGCCTTAATTGAAGATTGCAGGGAGAAATGCAGGTATCCATTCAAAGCAACAGAATACACTAACAATTGTAGGTGGTGAATTTGGAACCCGAAGATGATGGTTGCAGAATTGAGTTTAATGGTGCCAAAGAGGAGTAGACAAGTTGCCAAAATAGAACCAAAAGGTGTTGAACTTCTTGAAGCCTATCCTCATATGGCCCAAAGATTTAGGGACGCTAGGTGGTTTGAGTTTATCACCACATTTCAAGGTTATGATGAGCAGGTTTCCATGGAATTCGCTTTGAACTTCGATGGTCACGAGGTCGAAATCGGTAAGATGTTGATGCTAGTGACAGAGTAGACTATAGCAAAGGCTTGCAGGCTCGTGGTTGGAGGGGAAATATGGTGGAAGAAGGAGCACATGGTTACTGAATTTGTAAATCAAATCCTCCTTCTAGATAAGCAGAATCCAGATTGGAGAAGGGGAATACCTCACAATTGGGTTCGACCCGAATGGCACACTACTCTGGTGGTGATTCACAGGTACATCACCTGCGAAGGAAGGTTTTCATTGGTCTACATCTACCATATCATAATACTGATGCATCTAAACGGTGATTATCCTTTAAATCTTCCTTATTTTCTGCTTAAAAGTTTAACAAAAATGTCCAAGAAAGTGCAGTCAATTTCCACTAATGCTAAAGGAAGTTTGTTCCATCAATTCTTGATTAAAACCCTAGTCATGTCTGCCCTGAACGAATTACATAAGCCTTGGAACTAGCTCACGCAATCCTTAAAACCTATCACTCAATCCAATAAGCAGAAAAAGCGCAGAGGAAGGAAAACCATTAAACAAAGTCGAAATATTTCTGATGAAAACCCTGTGAAAGACGAGTCTTCTGATATCAAGGTAACTAAGAAGAACAGAAGTAAGATACCTAGATGGGAGCCTGAAATTGAAATGCTTCCTGAGGAAGATGTTAAAGGGGAGACAGAGTCAGATAATGATCTCGTTGCTCAAACTACAGTCAAGTCTGAAATGCCATCAACCAACAAAAGGAGCATTGCAATCAAAGAAAAAAAGGATAAAGGTGTGTGTGTATCACAGAAACCTCAGAGAAATTCGACCAGGGTTACTAATAAGTATAGGCTGAAGTCAAAGGCAATGTTCAATCCATCAATCAAAGAAGAAAACACCATAATCATAGAAAATGATTCTGAGGATGTTGAAACAAGTACCAGGAAAAGAGAAAAAAAGACCCCATTACCCAAGAAATCTGTCAGCAAAGGAAAGGGAATACTTACACCACCTACAGGCCCTATAACGAGAGCTTCAACTAGATTAGCAAAAGCTAAAGAGATGTCTAAAGGCATCAGTGAATTCCCTAAAGAAAAACAGGATTACTTGGAAGACTCGGATTACTTACCAGATGTACCTGGAGCTTTAGATTCATCAAGTTTCGAGGAAGAACATAGCTCATAATTAATCTCAAAATACCAAGTTAAAGCCAAGGAACCTAGTGTTGCCTTAAATCTAAATGAAACTACACCTTCTGAAGAATGCTCAGGATTCAGGGTTGAGATAAGAACTGATAAGGAAAAGATTAAGGAATTTCAGAAAACAATAAAACAATTAAAGGAGGAAAAGGCCCAGATAGAACAGTGGAATGCTCGCCAGCAAGAAAGGATTCAAAGTCCTAAAAAGAAGAAGAAAGAGAAAAGGGCATTTCTTAAGGAACTCAGGGAAATTAATTTCAGACTCTATTGGCACAATGTTGTGCTAACCACAAAGCTCAAGAAGAAAAACGCCAAAGCCACTGCTGCGATTTTATCCTAAAGGTAACATGAAGATTTGTTACAATTTTGTTTAAATGTTCTCCAAGAGATATGGCAAAATATTATTCGTTTTGATTAGGGAATTGCTAAGACTTCGATCTGTTTTATAGAGTCAAACAAAATCCCTATTTTGTAGAGTCAAATGTAATGCTAGCAATATTTGTTATATCAAGCTGTTGAGCTGTGGACTATTTTGGGGGGTAGAAGCTCATTTTGAGTGAATTACTTTAGGAGTTGGATACTTTTTTATTCTAGTCATTAAATACTATTCTAGATAATAGGATCTGGAATTTTTTATAGATAGTTTAAATAGACAGAAGAGAGACCATGTGAAGGGTCAAAAAATTGGAGATCCAGAGAAAATTTTGTGGAGCTTATTGTAAAAGACATTTATGTTCAATTGACACTCAATAGCAAAGGCATATGGATGGTTAGACCTTATTTTTTCTACTCTATTATTTCATTCTTCATGCTTGAATTTATTATTCAGATTGCAATGCTTTTTTATTCTTGAATGTTAATTTATACAGTGAAGATTTTGATGTAGAGATAATTTTCAAGTAATGAGGTCAAGCTGATACCCTTGTTTCTTTATAATATATCGAGATGAAAACCCTTGTGAATTTGACAAATTGAAGACTTCACTTTCCTTTTTCTTAAATTGGTTTAATATCCATTAATTTTTCCTTGAAGCTACTACCCATCCCACATTTGTTCCAAGATATGATATTTATCACTTATCTGATGGTTTTGAGATCCCACTAGCAGGTGGGTTCACCAGACATAGTTTCTTGACATTCCTAAAGCTTGTACCCATAGTTCATTCTAGTGTGGTTTGTGTTCTCAATTCTTTCTCCTTGTTCACTATTTCTTCTCTTACTTTGTTAGTTGTATTTCTTCCTACCCTTTTACTTCTATTTCTCCTCAATTTTTTCTTCTTCCTTAGCTTGTTTTTATTTTTATTTTTTGTGATTATTAATTCCTGAATACATTATCTTCTACTTTGGGATTTGATATATTTCTTCCTAATGATAAAAAACATTACTTTGTGCCCATAGTGAAGGTAGCATTTCTATATTTTCCCCTAAGACATGGATTGAAATAGGAATATTTGGTCCTATTGATGGTTCTACAAGAATTTCTTTATGAGATAAATCTTGAGACAGAGTCTCATGCTTATTAGATCAAAATTTTAAACCTCCCCCCTTTGGTCGATCGTGAGATTTATTAGACACTGCTTGAGAGTTCAACTTTTCCATTTCAATCAACATGTCACTTGAAGGAATTAAATTTTGGTGGGGAGGATAACAATCATTCCTCCAAACCACCTAAACCAACCTAATTAAAAGAATAATAATATGATAAAACAAAAGAATAAATTATTTAAAAATAAATAAAAATATAATAATCATGATAAAACAAAAGACCCGATATATATATATATATATATATATATATATATATATATATATATATATATATATATATATATATATATATATATATATATATATATATA